>JAADVY010000851.1:0-11839 GCA_023336035.1 Pythium plurisporium
AGTCCCCACGACGTGAGCGACGACGACGAGCTCGCGAGCACGCGCCGCAGCACCGCGTCGTCGGCCGAGGGCGAGGCGCTGAGCTTTGAGCACGTGGAGGCGATCCGCGGCGTGACGCTGCTCACGCGGAACGAGTATCCGCTGCCGCATTTGCCGCGCGAGAAGCTCTTCAAACCGGACGACGCGTACGCCGAGTGCGGCTGTGCGTTCCCGTCGCGGGACGAAGAGGACGAGAACAAGAGCCGCTGCGACGACGTGTCGTGTTTGAATTTTGCGACGTATATCGAGTGCAGTGCCTCGCGGTGCGATGCCGGCAAGTACTGCAAGAACCAACGGTTGCAACACCCGGAGCTTTTCCCGGAACTCGAGGCGTTTAAAGTAGGCCGATGCAAGCGGCGTAGAGTGTGAACGAGGAGAGAACTGACCACGTGGTGTGCGTGTAGACGGCCCACAAAGGGTTTGGCGTGCGCGCGCGTGCCGAGATCGCGCAGAACACGGTGATCGGTGAGTACGTGGGCGAGGTGATTGACGAGAAGGAGCTCCAGCGCCGGCTCAAAAGCGTCCCGCGGGTGCGTACCGTACGCTGGAAAGCTGTGGGTGGATGACTGAGTCTGACGCTCGGGGTGGTGGCCACAGCACGAACTCAATTTTTACTACTTGGCACTTGAGCCGGGCGTGTACATTGACGCACGCGTGAAAGGCAGCTTTACGCGATTCATGAACCACAGCTGTGAACCAAACTGCAAGACCGAGAAATGGACTGTGAAAGGCGAAACGCGAATCTCGGTCATCGCGCAGCGAACGATCCAGGAGCACGAGGAGCTCACGTTTGACTACCAGTGGAAGTCGCTCGGCTCAATGCAGATCAAATGCTATTGTGGATCGGCCAACTGCAAGGGTGTGATCGGATCGGAGGTGGATGCGACGAAAACGCTCGTCGACAATGGCCCACGTGGATTCTACCGCGATCCGACCAAGGAGGAGACAGGAGACGCATTGGTTGGACGGCATCTACGTCTGTTCTCGGCGATAGATACGTCGGTCTACACGATTGCAACTGTTCGGAAGTTCATGCCGGATGATAGCGTGTACGAGTTGGAGTATGGAGACAGCGTTGGCACACCTCAAGACGCCTTCGACTCGCCGAATTCGGCTGTAGACGACATTCGTAGTCACCCGTTCGTGAAGCTGGACGAGCACTCGTGGCAAATCTTCGTAGAGCTAACAGGTCTCTCTGAGGATCAACTCGAGCAGGCAGTATTTGCCATCCCGAAGAGAAGACCGTCTGGCCCTGCTGTCGTTGGAAGTGATTCTCCTGGCAAACATGACCCCATGACCATGGCTATGTCTCCATCTCAGACGTCGACGACCCCATCGTCTACGCCCGGGCCAGGGCCAGCAGTGGTCTCTCAAGATGCCTCACCGGCATCTCAAGAGCGCCGTGACGCGCATGGTGAGTTGCTGGACGCTGATGGGGAGATCATCTCGACGAAGCTGTTGATCAAAGGACTTCCTGCGAAGTGTGATGAAGCTTTGCTGCGGCGTCTGTTTATGGCACCTCGCAACGCGCGTTCGTCATCGATGCTCGAGAAGCTCCAGGCAAGTGTTGTCTCTCAGCGGCCAAGTGACGCAGTTGTTGTGAAGCTCGATATGTTCTTCTTTGACGATACTTCGGGATGGGCGTTGGTCGAGTTTTCGGATGCATCCTATCCAAAATACTTTCGAAAGAATCTGAACGCGCGTGCGCTGTTAGGCCAGGCGCTCCGTGTGTTTATCGCCGGGCGTCGAGAGGTGGAGAATTTTGAGCGGTCCAAGCAGCAACATGATGCGAATCGTCCAGACAACAAACACGCCAACGACGTTCACAGCGAATCTGCGGATAAATTAGCTGCTTCAACTTCGGAGGCGACAAAAACCGTGACTGAGTATCCTTACGGTCGTGTGCTGGATTGGCTTGTGAGCATCGAGCGGTCGGAGGATTCGCCGACACGCCGTAAGGGTACATCTCCAGCGCTTGAAGAAAAACTGCGGATACAGTACTGTCAAATGGTTATCAATGTGGCGAAAGCTCTCCGTCTGGAAAGGGAAGATGGCCCGAGCGCGATCCTAGCTCTGCATCGCTACTTCACCTTTCACCCTATGCAGAGCAATGTCGAGTTCATGGCTGCTGGTATGCTCCACATCTATTTGAAAGCGCATGGACGGAAGTTCGTATGGCAAGACTTTGTCTCCGAGGTGTACGCGTCCAAGTACAATCCAAGCACGGCCGGTAGTGGAAAGTCGTCGACGGAGAGATTGAAACCTGAATCGGAAGTATTCAAGCGGTGTGAACGCCAAATCTTGGAGACGGAGTTGGAGTTACTCGAAGGCCTTCTCTATGACATATCAAGTGAAGATCCGTACGGACTGATGAACATGCTCACTTTTGCAAGCAAGAATCGGAGGAAACAAGAAAGTGCAGCGGACGTCGAAAATGTGCACTTGGTGCCACCGGATATTCTGAAGGAGGCGAAGCATCTGATGGCGGAAGTTTTGCGTCTTCCCGTTTGGGCACATACGTCAGTTGAATGCGTGGTTCTCAGCATCCTTTACGTCGGTGCAGCTGTCACTGGTGCATTGGTGTACTCTGGGGCTAGCGAACCGTTTGCAACCTGCCTAACGCCTGCCTTTTTACCACGGCTTGATCCTGTGACGAGCGAGAGTGACGCGCTCGCGCTACTCGACTGCAGTCTTTACATCGTTGACAACTTGAAGGAGCGATGGTCTCGGCTTGATGCCAATGCGAAAGCGGCACGGTTAGCTGCTACGAGGGGAGATCCGAATTACTTCGACACCGAACAATATGCAGTCCAGAAGCACAAGCCAGTCGACATCAATCAGCGCATCACTATGCTGTTGAAAGCTTGGATCGATGTGAAGTCGCATGATGGACGAGGCGAAACTGATGTCAGCAGCCACATGGCACGAATGACGCTTGATGATCTCAAGCGCAGGCGGCGGACTGGTTCTTTCAACTTGATCGATGACGATGGGACAAAACCTCCCCTGAAAGCGAGCGACATGCTCCGGGTTGATAGACCTTCCAAAGGAGGTCACGAACTACAACGGAAGCCTTCACGCCTGCATGTCCATGACATCGAGAGTGCTATTCAGATCCGGAAGCGTACGTTCGTGGGAAATGTGTCATCGTCGTTAGAGAGCCTTGCGGTTGCTGGGAAGCCTGTTTTCGTGCTGCCATGGCCGTACCGAGAGCATGAGCCTGTGTACAGCGAGCAAACAGGAGCATCTCGAGCGTGTGTGCGAGAGCTATCCACAGCGCTTGTCA
Source organism: Pythium plurisporium (assembly GCA_023336035.1). NCBI lineage: Eukaryota > Oomycota > Peronosporomycetes > Pythiales > Pythiaceae > Pythium > Pythium plurisporium. The sequence continues at coordinate 3,326 of JAADVY010000851.1, forward strand.
TGGCTTCACGCGCACCCCAATTGTTTCTTGGGCTGACCGGCATCGTGTTCCCTGATGAGCCAGATTCCGCAGAAGATTTCAATATGGATTTCGGCCATGATGGTCGAGACTCTGAACGTGGCGTGCAGCTACGGAAGACGGGGCATTATTGTGCTTTTGATCAGCCACTTCACATGTACTCAGGTTTGCTCGACGCGAAGGTAAACGTGCCAAAGAACCTGCGCAAGAAGGCAATCTTCGACATGCTCAGTGCGGTGGCGCTCTGCCACGAATGGGGATATGTCCATCGGTACGTCGCTCCTTGCAATTTGTTCGTGTTCGAGGACGGTGTACGTCTCGGCGGTTACCATGCGATTCGCAAGCTCAGCGCAAAGATCAACAAGGGTGATACCGGACGACATGAGCTCAGTGATAGCGAGCGCAAGGAGCATTGTCATGGGTCGTGGCTTCAAGTGACGCCGCCTGAGGTATTGCTTGGCGACCGCGTGTTCTCCACTCGTGGCGACGTGTGGTCGGCAGGCTGTGTGATGCTCATGCTTTTGTTTGATCGGATCCCACTTCTCCAGGGTGCTGACCTGAAGGCTCAAGTGAACCTCATCTTTCGATTGTGCGGAACGCCCAGTATCGTGTGGCAAGACGGTATGAAGCTATCCCAGTATGCACCGCTCAAACCCAAGCACGAGTACAAGATGCGACTGCGCAAGACCCTCCTGGAGCATCGCCAAGAGAAAAAGCTCGATATTCCGACAGAGGCTATTGATGTGCTGGAGGCGATGCTGCAGCTGGACCCAAGCAAGCGCATGAGCGCGAGAAAGTTGCTGGAGATGGAGTATTTCGCCGAGTATCGGACAACCCAACTCCACAAGTGTGATTTCTCTTCCTTGCCTCCAACGTTCGATACGCAGCGGCGCAAGCTCGAGCATCAGCTGATGAAGGCAGCCTCGGCCTCCGCGAGCAAGCGTCGTCGTATGCCATCGGATTTCGAACGTCCTGATTCAGCGTCGTCCGCGGAGAGTAGCAAGTCGCGGCGTCACTCCAGTTTGTCTCGTCGAGCAAGTTCAGTCACCGATGGTGGCGACGAGAATGGCACCGCCATGCATGACGAGGACGAGGTTGTGCCGCTTCCGGATCACTTCCACGACACTGTGATGTCGGATGCCGCAAAAGACGGATCGAACCACGAGGACGACCATTCCGTGAGCAAGAAGCGCGCCAAGCTCGGGTGGGGCATGGGTCTCAATTCTTAGCTACTAGTACGTTTCTACTCGGATCGGGACAATTTTCAATAGACGTAGATTCAAGGGCGTGTTCGTGTAATTATGGTGGCAGACCAAGGCGAGATTAGGCAGCTGCTACTTTCGGCTCGGGCTGCTCATCGGCGGCAGCATCGGCTTCCTCGCGCGCGCGCTTCTTTTCGTTCTCTCGCTCCAGAAGCTTTTCCTGTCCGCGTCGGTGGCGTCGGTACCAGCTCTTGGCGGCCGTGTATTCAATAGGCGTCTCGGTCACGCGCTTGTCCAGTTCGTTGACGATCGCGACCATGTCCTCTCGAGAGCGTGCGCTCGCGAGCGACGCACGCAGGTCGGTATGGACCATCAGGTCCTGGAACACCAGCTTGAACAAGTGCGCACGGATGATCTTGTCGTTCGCGGTCGGGTACTCGAGCGTGAGGTCGAGGTACTGCTTGGCCATGTCGACGTACCGCAGCTTGGCCGAAGCCTCTGGGTCTTTGCTAAACAGTGCCGGGTTCTCCAAGATCGCCTCCGAGCTCATCACGCCGTCGGCGCCCGTGGCGTCGAGGCACCGCTGGATATCCTCGGGCGTCTCGATGCCGCCGTTCGCGAGCACGGGGATCGACAGTCGCTGCTTGATCTCGCGGATGATCGTCCAGTCCACTTCGCGCACCGCCGTCTTGTTCATCTCCTTGGTACGGCCATGCACACAGAGCAAGTCGGCGCCGGCCGCCTGGAGCATGTCGGCAAACTCGAGCGTCTCCTGACGGTCGGGAAACACACGGATCTTGACGGTCACGGGCACCGAGAGATTCTGGCTCAGCGTCTCGACGATCGAGCGCACGACGTCTTTCTCCTTCATGAGGAACGAGCCGTACCGTCCCTTGCGTGCGATGCCCTGCGGACAGCCGAGGTTGAGATCCACGGCGTCGCAATGGGCCTCGACGTGGCGCGCCGCCGCGAGTACGGTCTGCGGGTCGTTCCCGCAAAACTGCACGACCAACGGCCGGTCGCGGATGTGCTTTTCAAACATCTTGGCGCGGTACTCGTCGCTCTCGGCGAACAGGCGACTGTGGAACATGGGCGTGTAGCAAAGCTCGGCGCCGTGCGCACGCGTGAGCATGCGGAACGCGAGCTCCGACTGGTCCACCATCGGTGCGACCACGCGCTGCGGCGCGCCGATCGCTCGGAAGAAGTCAAAGCCCCGGAGACGAGGCGGCGGCATCACGGGCGAGGAGGAGGAGGAGGGCGAGGAGGGAGAAGCAGCGTCACGGGAGACTGCGGCGCGAGACGACGTCGCCATGGGGCGATCGTCGGCAAGCCAAGGTGGGAGTGGACGCCGGTGGTGGTTTGACAGGCAGCGGTGGGAGCTGAGACTTTGGGCCAATCGCTTGTCGTATTAGAGTTAGCCTTTCTGGGTTGGTTTGGAGCTACTAGTGGACTAGCTTAGTTTATGTAGCCATATCTTAAACCGCCGCGGAGACCAAACCGAGAGGAGGATCGATTTGCTCGGGCTCATACTGAAAGAAACAAGCGCAAGTCCCCCTACTCTACGACAGCGTCGCGAACGGGTCGGCGCCGTAGAATGCTGGCTTGTTCTGTGCCGGGAAGCCTCCCGACGGCGCAGCGGTCATGAACGACTGCTGCGACACGGGGGCGCCATTCATGCCCATACCGCCGTACGCGCCGTAGCCAGCGACCGTGCCGTACTGCGCCGGCTGCGTCATCATACCATGCGGCTGCGGATGCTGGGGCGCGTAGTATCCGCTGGGGGCGGCGGTTCCGTAAAACGCCTGCTGCGGTGGCGCCATCATCACCGGTGCCGGTGCCGGGAGCGGCATCACGGGCGTCTTCTCTTTGAACGACGACGTCTGACGCGCCTGCTCGAGCGTGGGGCCCATCTTTCCAGAGGTCGGTTTGGTTGACTTTTGGTTGGGCTTGAGGTTGAGATCGACCATCTTGGACTCCCACAGATCGCCACTTGCCGTCTACACAAGAGAAACAATGCGCATTAATGGCGGGGTCTCAGTCACCAATCGAGCAGTGAACCGACGTACGCGTTCGTTGGTCGCGTCGTCCGCTGGGTTGGGCGACGCGGGCGCCTGCATAAAGTTGGCAAACTGCCGCTGCGGGGGCGGCTGCACAGGCACCGTGTTGAAGTCGAGACCCGCAAGCATGGACGAGATGTCCTCCTGCTTGCTCTGCTGGCGACCAAACGAATCGTTGTGCGACTCGAAGCTCACCGTCGCCGTCGTCGGCGGCTGCACGGCGTTGGCCTTGGATGAGTCGCTCGTGTTGAATGCATTCGCCGCGGCCGTGTCGAAGGGGCTGAACGTGGCGTTGTCTGTGCCAAGCAGATCCGCTTGCTTCACCTGCTGCTTGCGCTGCGTTGACGAGGATGGTGCTGGCGTGCGTTGCTGCAGCGCCGCCTTGGCTCGCATCGCCATCGCCGGGGCTATACAGAAAGGTCAGTGTACTGGAGCATTTGAGAGACAAATGGGTGGTCATCCATACTTACAGATGTACGCGGGCTTGGGTTCGCCGCAGGCCTCGCACACGGGCGCGAGCGGCTTCTCGTTAACGAGCGTGCAGCTCTGACACTCCCAGGGCGTGAACGAGCTCTCGCGGGAGTTGCCACCCGCACGTTCGCCCTTGTAGATGTACGGATCGTCCGCGGGCTTCTTGCGGTTCGCGTCGAGTCGGTCCGGCAGACGACGGAACGACACACCGTCAATGATCAGATCTACAGCACACGCAGTTGACGTCGACCTTAGCTCTTGTGGAGCCTAGCATGAATTCGACATATTCGTACCGTAGCTATCGTTAATGTCGACGGAGGGCTTGATGATAATGTGGACGACGTGGCCACCAGGAAGATTAAACACGTAGTCCCAGTCGCCAAACGACATGGCCTTGGCTGTGTACTTGACGATGCCGTCCACGCGGAGCACTTTCTTCCCGGACGCGAGCGAGTGCGTGAGCGAGATCTCGTATTCTTTGCCCTCCTCGACCTTGAGCCGCCACGTGATGCGCTTCTTCGAGCCTTCGATCGTCTTGCCGACGTTCGAGACCTCGTGGTAAAGCGCACAGGCCTTGGCGTTCGTCGCCTTCATTGTCCCCCACGAATTTTGCCAGGACATGGTCGTCTCGAAGAGATGGAGCTGTCGTGACGCCAGCGGCTGCGGTGCGGAATGAACCCCAGGATGCTCGCCCACTCGGAGAAAAAGCGACACCCGACGAGATAGAAACGGCCGACGGCTGCAGACGGCAGATCCGCAAGGACGAGCGACCTATTCTTATCCATCGAGAGAGAGAGAGAACGAGGAGGCGCAATCCCATTCGTTTCACAAAGTCGCAAGTGATGTTGAAGTGGATCCTCCTGACACACTACACCAGGGAGGTAGCACACACTAAACTTGGCATGATCCGGATTCGTTCGAGATCCAAACACCAAGCGCGCCTCCACGGATACGGCGATGGACTATTTACCTTGGCTGACCTTGCTCCTTTCGCCTTTCCATCGGCTTTGTCAAGCTGTGGCCTCGCTTTCTTCAATGAGTGCAGAATTCCGAGGCCCAGGGTGTGGGTACTTGACCCCAAATTACAGTGACTTGGATCGTGACACTGTTGGGATCTGCTTCGCCATCACAGATGAATGCCTCAAAATGCCACATCGACCACGTCCGTCGCGAGTGCAAAACGCACGGCGTCAGTGATCAACATACGATTCAGAATCCGCTCGAGCACGACGAACCACAGCCCCACGGCTCATACACGCTGCTTGAGGTCCCCAACCTTCTCCAGCACGGTCAGAAATGTTTCTGGACGGAAACGGGGTGTCAACTTTCACGTCATCTGGAGAAAAATGCACCGATATCCCCTCGCACTTTCGTCCCACTGGACGTGGACGACATCATGCCCGCCTGGGCTCCACGTGCGAGGCACAACGTAGCAACTGATATACGTAACCACATCTTGCGTCAGATCAAACGGCTGCACGACGCTCTTCTCCCTATACTCAACGTCTCCGCTCCCCCTGCAGTTGATACGCGAGCTTGCCACGCTCGAGTGGCGCCACAAATCACGTCGCAAAGAGATGGTCGTCCATCGAGACATCCACTTGGAACTGCCGAGTGAGATCCAACACACACGTGGGTCGTCGTGCTGCACCACCGCAAAGTATATCTCGATCGTCCACGACGAAAGATCAAACTGCATCTGCTTCAACTGCGGTATTGTCCCATTCTGTCTCGATGGCTTCGAGGGAGAGACGTTCAATCGTGCGTGACGGCTGCGCTTGCCCCAGATCCCCGTCGTCGACGTCACACACACGAGCCGACGACGCGATCGATCCGAGCCCTGCCACCACACGAGCTCGTCCAAGATATCCTCGAATTTTGTGGTATTCGTGTAGTCGTCGAGAAACACAATCAACTTGCGGCTTGTCGAGATCGAGCTCAGCACTAGCTCCAATTGATCGCTCAGTTTCTCAAACGGTTGGAATGTGCACGTCGCCTTGACGTCGCCTTCAAGTTTGACATAGTGATGGATCCGCCACTCCTCACAATGGATCCACAACACATTCCATTGCGTGCGATCGATGTGACCACACGCTAACGCATACGCTGCACACGACTTGCCCACGCCCGCCGGCCCCACGATCCAGAGCATCGCGTCTGCATCAATCACATCAAGCTCCATCTCGTTCCACTGCTCGCGCACGGCGCTTCGGCAATAGAGCTGCATATCGTCTTCCCGCCAAGCCCGACAAGTTAGTCCCGCGTACTCGAGATAGTTCCACGGAATCACAACGATCGATGACTCATCGAAATGGAGCTGTGGGCATGCTGTAGGTGAGCTGATCCACCCGACTTCGTGCTCACGGAAAACATTTTGCAACGCCACTCGCTGAAGCGGACGGGCCAACAGCTTGAGGATCGTTCCGTTTGCCTCCAGTTGAGTGGCTGAGCGCACCGTTCCACGACCAATCTCATCGTCGAGGAGCTGGACCAGCACGTGGAGCTCGCGTTCTCTCAAAATGAAAGTCGGCATCAAAACACTCGGGGTCATTCAGGCGAAGAAAGAGACACATCCTCTCGAAATCATCGCACGGCACATTGCCCTGCTTCAGAAAGGTATTCCGTGTCTCTCCTGGGCGTAGATTTGGGTGCCCAACATGCGGCTCCTTCAGCATGTAGAGCATCAAGCCACTGCACGCCAAGGTCATTGTGCCTGCAAACTGGATGACGAGGTAAATCGCGCGTCTCAAGTCAATGACGCGCTCGTTCTCTGCGACCTTGACGCAGTTCACATGACCACGGCCAAGTAGTTGGATACGTGAGACCAACCGCTCCTTGCAAAAACGCATCGAGACGGTCGTCCTGGCTCAGCCACGCCTCGCGTGTCTTTCGACCCAGATAGAGCGTCACCATCGAAGCCGAGACCGTGCGTTGCGCTGTGCTTCGCATGCGAGCGACCGCTTCTTCCAATGCACGCACTTGCTCACGGTGAGCGATCGTCATCGGGATCACGGCTCTTGAACCGTACACTGCGCACGTGAGCTCCATGGTCTCCACTTGGACGATGGCAGGATACTCATCTTCGGTAAGATATGTAGAACTTCATCACCACGAGTCACTGTCGAATTGCGCTTCCTACGTACTCTCACCCCCTTACCACCGAGATCAGACCCACGAAGACTTCAGTGTGCGTTTGACTCCTCTGGAGCCGTCTTCCACCAACCTACACCGTATTGTGCAGAGACATGGGCCCGGCGTGCGTTAGGCTAACACATCCGATTCCACCACTTGCACCTGGAACAGTGCGGCCCTTCTTCTGAAATCAGCGGCTTGAACTGGGCGATCGCGAAACCATCCAATGTTGGCCTTTAGACCGACAAACAAAAGGGATCAAGGCGGTTCTGTGATCTTTCTCGGTCATCGGACGTCTTCGCACGCGACGCTCTTCGGTCTCACGCATTCGCGACGCACCAGCAAGAATGGATCGGGATCATACGTGTGTGTTTCGGCCGGCGGGTCATTTGCACAAGACTCAGACGGGACGGCGTTGTGCTGGTTCCCAAGCGATCGGCTCGCAGCCTGCTTGGTTCCATTTCACTGGAATCTTATCGGGCTATGACCCTCATCGGTGCCGGCGAGGCCACATGACCTTAGAACAGAGGGTCTGCAAAAATCAGGAAACGTCCTATCTTAGGAGAACCTCCATTAGATACAAATCGGAGGTTGTATGCCATAAGAGAGGGACTAGTTTGCTGGTCGGAAACCCAGAAGCGTCACGCCGTCACCAACGTCACCACGGCCTCGGCGAGTGAGGGCGCCGCCGTCTCGGGACGCCTTGGAATTTCCTCGCCCACTCTGGATACATCGCCGGAGTATGTCGCAGTGTCCGCAGTGCTACACGGGCACGTGCAAGCGCCACGTGCGTCAAGACCACGGGCGCTCGCTCGTGCAAGTGGCCAACGAGGAAGACACGCTCAAGAAAATGTACGATCTGCTGGTCGGCTCCAAGCTGCAAAAGCTGCAGGCCGAGGCGAGTATGGACTCGGCGATGGCCGGCAGCGAGCAGTTTCGTCAGCAACTCGACGCCAAGCGCGAGAAATCCATCAAGACGTCGTCCAAGAAGAGCAAGCGCGACGTGAGCGGCGCCGCGAGCGGACTGAATCCACAGGCATTTGCAGCGATCAACAACGACTCGTCGTCCGAGAGCGGTAGTGGAGAGAGCAGTAGCAGCGACTCGGAGGACGAGCGGAGGAGCCGGAAGAAGCGCTCGAACAAATCGTCCAAGAAGAGCAAGAAGGACAAGAAGAAGAAGAAGAAGAAGAAGACGAGCTCGTCCGATAGCCGTTCCTCGTCGACGGTGGACGCATCGTCGTCTTCCAAGCGAAGCAGCAGCCACGATCGAGACCGCAAGCGCCGGCCCACGCGCTCGTCGTCAAGCGAGAGCGAGAGCGACAGTGCGAGCGACGCGTCGTCCGGCAGTGAAAGCGAGCGCAGCCGCGACCGTACGCGATCCCGCTCGAAGAAGCGCAAGCACCGCAGTAGCAGTGGAAGCAGTCGCCGTGGAGAGAAGAAGGCGTCCAAGCGCCGCCGTCGCGACGATGACTAGCAACGTCACTCATACCCCCCCCATAGACATTTTTTTTAGACCTTTGATTGGTGAAATATCTGCTCTGGTTGTGATTTAAACCAATCAGATGACTGGTGCTTGGAGAAAAAACACACAACATGGCTACGCAAATGAACCTACCGGTACGCGGAGCATGATC
>JAADVY010000852.1:0-11826 GCA_023336035.1 Pythium plurisporium
CGGTCGCGCTGACGGACGCGAGTGGACGTCCGCTTTCGGACATTGAGATCGCGGCCCAGTACGCGGCGATTGAGATCCAGTCCATGTCGTCGCAGTTTGCGTCCGCGGTGGTGGACGCGTCCAAACCAACGGCCGCGCCAATTGTGGCGAGCACGACAAGCGGTAGCAATGTGGCTGCTGCCGACGCGATGGAGGATGATGACGAGCACGAAGACCAGGAGCGTGCGGATGCCATGAAGGCGGAATCCAGTGAAGATGAAGACAGCTCGGACGACGAAGCTGCCCATGGAGACGAGGAAGATCCTCGGAAGCTGCGGGCAGAGATCGAAGCGGCGATGGAGAAGGAGGAGAACAAGGCCTCGGGTCCGCTGAAGACGGCGAACGAGGTCGCGGCGATCCCCGTGCGGGAGCCCGAGGTCCAGGAGCTCACGCCCGACTGTCCGATTGCACGATGTGGCATTGTGCTCAACGTCAGCCGGCCAGGTTTGATTGTGACGGTGAAGTCGGACAACGGGGTGAAGCCGCTGGACGAGGGAAGTGTGCTGTGCTTTGAGGACCGTACCGTGCTGGGCTGTGTCGACGAGGTGTTTGGCCCCGTGTTGATGCCCATGTACCTCGTGCGCTTCGAGAACGCCGAGAAGATTCCGTCGCAGACAGACCTCAACAAGCCGGTCTTCTACGCGACAGAACATACGACCTACATCATCCCGGAGAACATCCGCGATAAGGGTACCGACGCCTCCAACATCTTTGACGAAGAGACGGACGAGACGGTGTACTCGGATGACGAGGCGGAAGCTGCTGCCAAGCGTGCGAACCGGAAACGAAACCGCGGCGGAGAGAACGCGACTGGCGCCACCCCATCAGGGGTAGGAGGCGGACCGGGTGGGAACTTCAGTGACTACCAAGGTGCCCCGCATCACGGCGGTGGTGGTGGACGTGGTCGCGGTCGCTCCGCTCGTGGTCGCGGTCACGCCTATAGCAACCAGCAGCACCAGAACAAGCACCATTCGTACAGTCAGTCGATGCCAATTCAAGCACAGCCGCATGGTGGAGTGACACGGTACACGTCGCCAGGATACGGTCAGCCTGGGTACCCTCCTGCGTCCGGGCAGTTCCAAGCCCCCGCTGCTCAAGCTTACGGGGGTGCTCCACAGTACCAGCAACCACCATACACACAGCCGCCGATGCCGATGTATGGCCAGCCACAGTATGGTGTGCATCAGCCGTTGCCTCCGTACCCTCCACAGGCGCCGCCTCCAAATTACTACAATCAGCCTCCGCCCCACGGATACACACAGCCTCCTCCACCGCCACCGCCTGGCCACTACGGGGCCCCACCAGCAGGCTATTACCAGCAGCCACCTCCAAATGCGTACGGCCAGCAGGGCCACCACCACCAACCTCCGCCTCCTCCGCCGTCAGGTGGTCACTATGGGCCTCAAGGCGGGCGCCAACATTAGTTAAGACGTAACAACACCACCAATAGGCAACAGAACTAACCAACTCGTAGCTTTTAATGGAATCTCGCCTCGCCTTCTGTCATTTTTCGATGTCATCTTCAATGCTATGTGAGTGACAACGCAACGCTCGCGATGTGGCCATTCTTGAGAACCTCGAACGTGCAGCCCGGAACCGGGGTGTAGCAAAGAGTGGAGCCGAACGGGTGAAGTCCGAGACCATCATCATGTACCAGCGGGCGGTGGTCACTACTCACTCCAAACATCTTCTGGATATCTTTCCACTGTGTATCGAGAAGCGATTAGTGAGATGACAACCAGATTGCGAAACCTCTCCAAATCCTTACCGGTGTCTCTGGGGAGATCTCTGGAATCCGTGTCTTCTTCATGCCAGTTCGTTGCAGAGTAGATGAAGTCAAAAAGCACAACCGAAAGTTGCACTTTTGGTAGGCGCCAAAGTCTGGGTGCCTGTGGCACAGCACGAACATCCGTTAGAAAAGTAGTTCCAACGCGACGCTTATCGGCTTAGGATAGATGCCCCACCCGAGCGCGTTCGTCTTGAGAATGACTTTGGTGGCTGTGTGAAGGCTGTTGAACATAATATCGAGTCCGAGATGCGGATAGTTGTGGAAATAGTCGCCAACTGTACCACCGGCGATGCTCGATCTGGACCCCATCCGAATCGTGAGCATCATTCCACTGATGACCTTCTCCCAACAACATACCCATCGTCTTGATCTTCAGACTTTCTAAACACTGACACGGGCGCACCAATCTCGCCCATAATCTCCTATCAAACCATGAGAAAGTGAGATCATCGCATTTGCTAGCCGAATCAGTACGACTGGATTAACCTGCGGCGTCCACCCCAGCTCGATCTGCTGCTTTCGGCCCTTGAAGTTGAGACTAACGCTATTGCTCTCGCCAATCTCGACCTCGACTTCCTCAAAGTAGTGTCTGCGACCATCCAAGAGAATGGATAGATCAGCACCCTGATGCACAAGCATGCACAGCAACAACGGCTCACCGTCTTGCAGGCTGCGGCAGTTGAGGCAGTCGAGGGTTTTCTCCCACAAAGACCTGCAACGCGCACGCTGCCGGTGTCGTTCCATTCTATAACATCATCAAGAGTGAATGCCGCGTTGCGGTTGCGTCTCCCACTACTCGGCGTACAGGAAATTCTAGTGGCAGATCGGTCTTGTTCTGGTACAAGTGGCTGTACTCGGCAGGGATCGGGAAACTGAAGCTCGCGCCTTCGTACGTCAGCGAATACGTCTACACATCGTTACGATGTTAGGCCCGCATCCACATATCCATGAACGAGAACACGATTGCAGCTATCTCACCTTTTTGTCGGCGTCGTACTGGCCAGGGAACGTCGGTCCGAACAGCTAAGTTACGGCAGTGCGTTGTGGGTCAGATTGATGGCCATTCGCCTCGGAGTATTCTTCGCAGGCCACTTACATTATAGACCGACATGAAGGTTGCCGGGACATCCCCACCAAATATCACCACGCGTCCGTACTTGAGTGGCACCTTGTTGACCGCGTAGAACTCGATCTTGACCAGCATCTGCCGCACCGCATCCACGTGCAACTGGTCCATTTCGCCTCCGTTAGACCTTGCGTAAAATGGATCCACTGCCCACGCCACACACCCGCAAACCGTCTTCATGCGAGTCAATCACAACGTGGTTCTTGTACGGCTCGGTGGCGTCGTACACGATCTCGAACGGCCGCACGGGCAGGCGACTCTAACGGCGGCATGTAAATTAGACCATAACGTCACTTGCAGACCACTTCAGACGCTCCAACTTTCACAGCGCGTTGTGTACCTTGAGTGCGTGGAGCACCTCGGCGATGCTGTCGCCCAGGCGGAACGGTCCGACCGCCACGCCCAGTTCAATCGCCCACACTTCGTCGATCATTTTGGGGGCTTGTGACAACAAAAGGGAGGAGCTTTTGAACCCCTTCTCCGCTTCGACACAAATCTTCAACGTCGGCACATCGGCTTGGTAAGAACATTGACGGAGAAGTTAAGAACTGATAGCCACGCTGGTCCCTGCTCGACCGCCTCTGATTGGATGGAAACAACATGTGGGTTCAGTGCTTGGTCGAAATTGAAGCCACCCGGAGAACACAAGCGGCTGCCCAAAACATGTTCTGGGCCGAAGTCGGTTCTCCTCCGTGATCGGGGGGAGAGCGAATTAGCCGTGAACTGCCCATGTCTGATGGAGGTTCCGAGATCGTCAGATGCGATCGTGGAAAATCGTGTTTCCGAGAATCATGGTTTGCCACCTCTCGTGGTCCGAAATCTTGAAACGGCAAGAACCGCCTCGTCCCCAAGAGCTCCTGAACATCCGGAAGGGGTAGGGGAAGCGGACGCCCATTGCCAGACCGAAAGTGCGGGCTTGCGGGTGTCCGCCCTCCCCGTCCCCTCCTCACATGTTTCGTGACGTTGTTGTTGCTGATGCCCGTTGCCGCCATCGTCCGTCCCCTCCTGTTGGTGCGACACGGCCTTGTGGGTTCCCCAAGCAAAAAGGCCAAGGAAACGTTGGGAACAAAAAAGCCCGTGCGGGGGTTGGCCAACATCTCTCTGTCGGTCGCTTTTTCGCTGGGTGTCGCTGGGTGCCAAGTCGTACGCCCCAACGCCCCAACGCCCCAACACACGCGTTCCCTACTTCCCCCCGGTCCCCCACGCCCACCATTGCGGTCGATCACCACCATGCTGAATATGCACGCCTCTTTGCGGCGCGCCGCCGTGCTCCTCGCGGCGCTGCTCGCGCTCTCGTCCACCACCGTCGACGGTGCGTTCGCTGCTGTTTCTTCTCATGTCGCTCACGTCGCTGACCGATCCGTGTTGACTCTGCTAGGCGTCGCGACCTGCGCCGAGTGTCCGGGCGACAAGACCTGTCTTCTCGAGGACAAATCGCTCGCGATGGGCGCCGCGCAGCGCTCGCTCCAACTCAAATTCTGCAATTTTGACGTGGCCAAGAAAGACCAGTACAGCGTCGCGTTCTCGCTCAAGAAACCGCTCGCGTGCGATCCGAACGGCACGCTCGTGCCCAAGATCGCGTCGCTCACGCCGCAGGCCGGCTGTGCGGCCGCCAACTGCGTGGTCACGGCGGCGCTGGCGGACCCCGTGGACTGGGCCGTGCTGCTCAAGAACGACGCCGAGGTGAGCGTGCTGCAGGCCAAGCTCGAGGGCAACGACGAGGTCGTGCAGGTCGCGCAGGGTACGGCGGATACCGGCGCGTCGGCGATCACGAGCGACGGCGCGGCCACCGCGACCGTGTGCTCGCCGTCGATCGGCGTCAAGGCCGCGCGGCTCTCGACGCTCGCGGCGTGTAACAAAGTGACGCTCTGTCGCGGGAAACCGGCCGACACGGGCTGCACGACGCCCGTGACGACGGCGTCGTCGAGTGTGCTGGTCGACAAGGTGACGTGCTCGGCCGAGTCGTGTGCCGGGACGATCGCGTTGGTGGACGGATTGCCCTGTGAGATGGCGTCGAGCGACGGCAACGCGTTGATTGTGAGTATCACCGTCGGCAACAGCAACGGCTCGGGCTTCGCGTCCATTGGAACCATCGCGGGTACGGTTATAACACGGCGATCTGTGTTGAAGTTGGTGGATGGATGCCTCATCTGACATGTCGCCATCTCTCTTTCTCTCTGTGTTGATTCCATTGTAGCCGCACCTGTGGCGACGATCTCGGCGGCGTCAGGTGTCTCGGCGGGCAGTACCGAAGTGACCATCAAGTCGGACGCGACGTGTGCAGCCACGTCGCTCAACGTCACGGTGGACGGACTCGCACTCAAGGGCTTTGCACCGGCGAACGGCACGATCCTCATCTCGCTAGCCTCGGCACTCACGGACGACCAGGTCGGCAGCAATCTGGACATTGCGATCTCGCAGTGTGGCGTCGAATCCAAAGCGTTTTCTGTCGCGGTTGGTGAGACAGGTGCCGAGTCAAACACACCAGCAAAAGCCGCCCAAGCCATGAACAAGACGAGCAGCTCCTCGTCGGGTGACGTCGGCATGGTGTCGCCCACGGGTACACAAGTGACACAAGAACAGAACGCATCCACAGGCCTCCCGTATGGTCTGTACATCGGCATCGCCGTGGGCGTGCTCGCGCTGCTCGGCTTCTGGTTCGAGTGCTGGTACCACCGACGGCGGCACCGAAAAGAACACGGCTCGGGAAACGGTGGCGACCATCACAACAATGCCGTGTAGTACATTTCCACACTCGCGTGTCCAGCCAGCAACCACGTACGCCGGCCCGTCCTCCCTTATTTCTTAGCCTCACTTTTGGTCTTGTAGTATTAGGTCAGTTCTTCGTCTACGGCTCTAGCAAATCGCAATACTCGCATCGTATGAAGTCCCTCCTCTCGTGGTTGGTGTTCTACGTGGCTCCTTTAGGTCATGGACGCCAGGCGGCGTTCCTCGCGGATCTTGGCCGAGCGAGCGAGTGCCAGGTCTTTCTTCAGCGCGAACCGCTTCGCCGCCGAGATTGCGTGGCTCTCGAGTTGCGTTTCAAGCTGGTTAATTTGCGCCTCAAGCGTTGCGATTGCAGCCGCCGCCGACGACGACTCGTCATGCACCACGCTCGCTCGCAGCGAGGCGCGCTTCTCGATGTGTATATCCGTCGACCCACGCGAAAGCGGGGCCACTACTACACCAAGGCCAGTCTTCCCAGCTTGTTCAGAGTCCTCGTCGTCGTCTTCATCACCGGTCGCGGCGTACATACCCACATTCTTCTTGCGCACAACACCGGTTGGCTTCGTAACAAGCACCGGGTCGTCGGTTGCTCGAGGAGTGGACACGACTGTCGGCGGTGGCAGCGTCGTGTTGGGAGGCAGTTTGTTCTTGAGGTACGTGAGGATCTCGAGGCTTCCCTTGGCGATGATCCCACCGCGCACGGTCTTTTGCGGGTTGCCATTCATGTAGATCGCTCGCAAGTCCGGACAGAGGCCAAGTTCGCACGGAATCGTCGTGAGATTATTGTTTTCGAACGATAGTGACGCGAGTCGTGGAATGTGGTAGATGTGGCCGAGGGAGCGAAGCTTATTGTCCGACACGCTGACCACGCTCACGCGCCCAAGCTCATGCCACGGGAAGCCATCGAGCGTCTCAATTTTGTTGAACGCGAGTTGGAGCGTCTCGAGCGTCGTCAGCAGGCGAACATTCCGTGGCATGACGGCCAGTGCATTGTTCCGCAGGTCCAGTTCCTTGAGACTTGATGCGAGACCCGAGGCTGCATCCTCCAGAAAGGTATTGATCGCATCACTGGTGAGCTGGTTCTTGCGCAGCCGAAGCAGTGCGAGTCGAGGCAGCGTGCCAACTGCCGGATCGATCGCACGAAGCTGGTTCTCCTCCACTGTCAGTGACTTCACACGCACGTCAACAAGTCAGTTCACGAAGACGAGACTACACAAGTGGTAGAATCGTACCGTCAAGGCCTGAAGCTCGCCCAGTTCGGCTGGTAAGGTCGTGAGATGGTTCTTGGACAGATTCAGGTGCAGCAGTACCGACCCGAAATTGTGAGCCGAGCCACCACACAGCTCTTGGGGGAGAAATTGCAGTACATGGTTTGACAAGTCGAGTGTCCCGGACGATGCTGCGTCTCGATACACGTGGGTTCCGCTGCTACTAAAGTCGATGCTGCTTCGCAACGCCGAGGATGACGCCATCGACGCTGTTCCAGGGCGTGCGTTGGCCCCCCCAGCCGAGGCCGCGGCTGCCTTGACCGCCCGCTCGCGTTCCCGCAGAAGTTGCAGCTCATCGATCTCTTGCTCCATGACGTTCTTCGCTCCCTCGGGCGGTGCGCCGCGCGTGCGCAGGTGTTTCTTCAGCGTCTCACACCCTCCACTGACCACACCACGACGAATTGACCGCAACGGATTGCCGTCCACGACGATATGATTCAAGTGCTTCAAGTAGCCGAGTCCCGGTGGGAGATCCGAGAGGTCGTTGTTGGAAAGATCCAGCGTCTTGAGCTTGTGCAGGCACGCGATGTTGACGGGCAACACACTGAGCTTGTTGTCGCGCAAATCGAGCACTGTGATCGAGTCCTGTGCACGCAAGATCGAGGTCTCGTCGATCTGCGAGAGAGCGTTGAAGCCCAGAAAGACCTGGTCGAGCGCCGCTTGTTGCGGCAATTGTGGGAACACGACGAGTTTGTTTTGTCGCAGATCGAGAAATTTGAGCGTCGGCAGTGACGCGAGCTGGTCGCTCATGGTCTCGAGCTTGTTTTTCTTCAAGTCCAGTGTGTGAAGATTGCGGAGCTCACCGAACGAGCCAGGCAGCGTCGTGAGCTGGTTCGAATGGGCTGTGAGTGTATGCAGCTTTTTGAGCTGGCCGATCTCACGGGGGAGTTTGCTTAGCACATTCTCTTCAATACGTAGCGTCTCGAGGCTGGTGAGTCGTGCGAGTGCCTCCGGCAGCGACTGGACTTTGTTCGCCGCAAGCGCAAGCTCTTTGAGGTTCACCAACGATCCGAAGCCTTCGGATAGTGAGCCGCTGAGCTGGTTGCTATACAATACATCAGTGAACTGCCCGCAATCAGCGCCACGAGTGGATACGTACTGACTCAGGTCGAGGTATGTGAGTCCCGTGAGCTCGAAGAAGCCTTCAGGCAAGGATGTCAGTGCGTTCTGTGCGAGCTTGACGGACGTCAGTGTCGTGAGCGCGCCGATCTCGTCACCGATCGACGGGATCATGTTGTGGCTCAGATCCATCTTGACGAGATCGACGCACTCCCACTTTTTCTCGTCCTTTTCCATGTGTTCGTCGAGACGGTAGGCCTCCTGAGGGAATTCGGTGAGGTTGCGTGCTGGCATGCTCAGGAAGCCCGAGCGGCGGGCCTCTCGGAACGCACGGGACTTCTGGTCACGAGCCGGGGCGAGGACTTCATCGCGTCGCCCGAGTGCCGACGGACCGCGGCCACGCATTGCTTTTCTGTTGAAGAGACTTCCTATGATCAATCTGTGAAGGGGCGGGGCACGGATGCTGGGTAGAATCCGTAACGATCGTATATTTGGTCTATGGGTGATGTACGCTGGGCCGGCGGCACCCGCATCTCAGGAGTGCCAGAACCGCAGGCAAAGTCTGGTCTCACTTGGCCTGGTCCTTGGAACGCACGTGGCGGATCTTCAGTGACCGTACCATCGCCAATTCCTTTTTGAGCGCAAACTTCTTGGGCTGCGACAGTGCGTAGTCTTCCAATTGGAGCTCCAGCGAGCGAATCTTTTCGTCGTACCCGAGCAGCACCAGATCGGTGATCTCGCTCTCGTTGTTGCTGGGCGTCGGTGCGGGTGCCGATCCTGAAACAGCTCGAGCGCGTAGCGGCGGCGACGCAAGCGGTGTCGGTGCCGGCGGTGGCATTGCGGTCTGTGGTCGCTGCGGCGTGGAGCCAAAAGACGGCTGCCGCAGGTCGATGTGGGCGCCGGGGGAGAGAGCCGACGCTCGGCGAGCACGCTTGTACTCGGCCGGATTCGGACTCGCATGCGTGGCTTGATTGTCGCCGCTCGAGCTCGCAAACGTCAACGTACGGGCCGTGTGGATCTCGACATTTGGGTCGCGCAATTTCTTCGTGGGCGCCTGGTTCCCACCATTCTCGTCCTGATTGTCGCCTCGCATCGGCGCGCGCGTCATCGTGTCGACAAATGCCTTGGCTGGACTCTCGTACCCGATCGGGAGTCGGTTGCGGAGGTACTTGATGATCGCCTCCGTACCTTCGCTCACAATGTTCAATCGCACGCTGCGCTGAGGGTTGCCCACGATGTACAGCGCACGCAGGTTCTCGCATGCACCCAGTTCAGCAGGAATCTGGCGTAGATTGTTGTTCTCCACCGAGAGCGAGGTCAGCCGAGGCAGCTCGTACACAGTGCCGATCGACTCGAGCTGATTGTCCGCGAGACTGACCACGGACAAGTGATGCATCTCTGCCCATGGAAAGTCATCGAGGTACTGCAGACGGTTGTACGACAGTAGGAGCGTGTCCACGTGGGTCAGGAACCGGAACCGCGAGGGCATCTGCTTGAGCTGGTTGTTGCGCAGGTCCAGCTCTTTGAGCGAGTAGCACACACTGGCGGTTTGCTCGCGTGCGAGAAACTGTTCCAGTGCGTCGGTCGTGAGCGCATTCTTGCGAAGCCGCACGTGCTGCAGGTTGGGCAGCATGGCAATCGACGCATCCAGCGTTGTGAGCCCGCACTCCTCGGCTGTGAGCGTCTGCAGTGCCTTCAGTTCGCCAATCGCACTGCTGAGCTCACCGAGCCGGTTACGCGACAAGTTCAGCTGCACGAGCGTCTCTACAAACTTGTACTTGCCGGCACCCTGGATCTGCTCTGGTAGTGTCTGGAGACGCATGTCAATCATCTGCAGGATACCGTTCGAGGCGGCATCACGGAAGAGGTACTCGTATTGGGCCGCAGCGTCATTGTTGTCGAGCACCAGCCCGCCGTGTTCGTCCTCCTTTTGCTGCATGTCGCGCAGCGCAAACTCGTCAAACTCTTGCTCCAAGGTGTCCACACCTTCGGGGGGACTCCCACGCGTGCGCAAGTACTTCTTCAGCGCCTGCGTTCCGGCGGAGATGGCCGAGCGGCGAATGGACCGCAGCGGATTGCCGTCAATGGCAATGTGGTTCAAGTACTTGAGATACCCGAGTCCGGGGAGCAAGTCATGGAGGTCGTTGTTGCTCAGATCCAAGTTCTTGAGCCGGTACAGTTGTGCAAACTTGGGTGGCAATTCCTGCAGCTTGTTGTCACGCAGATCGAGCACTGTGAGCGATTCCTTCGCACGGAGGATCGAGGTCTCATCCACCTCGGTGAGGGCGTTGTGGCCAAGCATGAGCTGGTCCAGCGGCGGTGCCCCAATCGGTAAAAACGGAAACTCCTGGAGCTTGTTGTTCCGAAGATCCAGGTAGCGGAGCCGCGCGAGGCGTTCCACCGCGAGCCCAATGGTTGTGAGTGCGTTCTTCTTCAGGTCCAGAGTCGTGAGGTTCGTGAGGCGCGAGAACGAGTCAGGAAGAGCCGTCAGCTGGTTTGCGTGGGCGCCGAGCGTGTGCAGTTTCTGGAGGTTGCCTGTCAGGCCATCCATGTGTCAACACGGGAGTACCACAGAGCGATAGGCAGGTATCCATCGTACCAAAGTTGTCGGGCAGGGACGTGAGCAGGTTCTCCTCTACACGCAAGATCTCGAGATGCTCAAGTGCACACAGCGAGTCGGGCAGTGCCGCCAGTTTGTTGTTCTCCAAACCGAGCTCACGCAGCTTGACGAGCCTCCCCAATGCATCCGGAAAGCATCCTTCCAGTGCATTGCTATATACAAAGAACCACCACGTTACTCTCCGAGCTTTAAAAAACCGTCAGTTGGCGGTCCCACGTACTTGCTGAGATCAATCGACGTGAGCGTCGCCAAGTCAAAGAACGCATCGGGCAACGCCGCCAGCTTGTTGTGACGCAACTTGATGGACGAGATCGCATGCAACTTGCTGATCGTCGGCGGGAGACTCGGGATCTCGTTGTAACTGGGCGCGTCAACAACAAGTGGTGTCAGCGTCACAAATGGACGCCATCCCCACGATTGTGCCTCCTCCTCACCTGAGATCCACCTTGGTGAGCGGTTGACACTCCCAGCTCTTCTCGTCGCCCTCCACCAGCTCGTGGAGCCGCAAAATGTCGGTCGGAAACGCCGTCAGCGCGCGCGTCGACGCGTTCAAATGGCCACTCGCACGCGCCTGGCGCAGCACGCGCGCGAGCGGCGCGGGGCCGCCGGCGACAGCGAGCTCCTCCGAGTGGGCAGCACGCTGGCTCGTCCCATGCGGTCGCTGCGGTCGCTGTTGCTGTTGTTGCTGGCGGCGCTGCGCGATGGCCTCGCGCAGGCTCAGTCCGTTGCGGCGGTCCATGGCGGTCTCTCTCGCTCTCTCCCCAAGTTTTCAAAAAATGCGGAAAGCTCAATTCCACCATCATTCTGATGGGGATTGCAGAGTGATGGTGGAGGATATGTGGAGCGGATCCAGCGAGCGGTGTGGGCCGCGCCACATTGGCTGCTGTCCTGTCTCGCGAAACGAGCGGATCCGCCAGGGTCGCTGGTACTATAGTAATAGAACGCCACAGAGGCGCTGCTGGTCGATGACCATTCGACGGGACCTGTTGGGTGTGTGCGAGTGGCGCGGCGTCCACAAGCGGTTGGTCCCCCCCACAAATCGCTTGTGTGTGGGCCTATTACCACGATCCTCGTCGTGACTCAGACGCAAAGGGGCAAGCCATTCAACGCGCGAACCACTCGCGGCACTGGCCAAAATGCCTCTGCTTCTTCCTCAGTGGATCTCAAAACGGCTCGGGCCGCTCGCCAAAAAGCGAGC
>JAADVY010000853.1:0-11825 GCA_023336035.1 Pythium plurisporium
AGCGCCCTCACCGATACTGGGTGCTGGAACGGATCGTCGCCATCGGTGTCATCAGCAGCTGCTTGCTCTGCGATCTCCACGGTACAAGTTGCGAATTCCGACGACGTAAGATTCCGCTTCTGATTCAGCAGCATTTGATGCCCCCGCTTTTCTGACGGCATGTACTTGAACAAGATCTCAGCTCGAGCGGCACTACACGCCAGTAACGCAACTTCTTCTAATATCTCGCCTCGCAGTTTGGTCTCACCAGCTCCCATGGTGCTGGTGCTGTGCGAACCGGTCATTCCATGCGAAAGAACAAGAAGGTTGCGAAGAGCAGGCATCGACGTGTATACGAAATGCACGAAGTCCAGCACTTCTGTGTGGCACAACGAATCTTCCGAACTCTTGGAATAGAGAGCGTGGGCGACTTGGTTCATAATAGACTTCTCAGGGCTGATACGCAGCATCTGCAAAGCCGCGAACCCCACAGGATCGTTGTAGTGGCGACGCAGGAGTGCGAGTATTACCCACACCATATTCCCATTGACAAGTCGATCACGTTGTACGTTCAACGCGAAATCCTTCGTCAAGAAGTACATGTCGAACTGGATTTTGTGAGGCATCCCATCAACTGGCGGCCCAAGCATCATACAGACTAGACAATACCACATTTGGTCAAACGGGAAGGGTACATTTGCCGCCGAGAACGGTCGTTGGTCGCAGGGAAGGCCTTGAGCCAGTAGTCGATAGTAACCATCCTTACGAAACACTGATTCGTAACGTGCTCGAGTGAGCAACGCTGCAAGCAACTTGAGAGCTGCAATGACCGTTGATGGTGCGATCGTCACTGAGCACGATGAGTCGGCTGATGGGAAGAGGAAGTATCCCATCCAACGTGGTGATAGAACCTTGCGGAATCCAGCAAGTTTAGACGTTGTCATCTGCAAGCGCTGACCAACTCCTCCAGAATTAGACGAAGATCCGCCACTCATTGAAGTGGGCAGGTTTGTTCCTTGTGTGTTCTCAACGTAGAGCCCATCCATTTCATCCCGCTCTCGGCTCTCCTTCAGATCATGCTTCTGAACCGCTTTCGTGAGAATGTCAAGGAGCATATTTTGTGCTTGTGTCTGCCGCTCGACTGTCTTGGGCATCACTTGCAAAGAAGGCGACGATGGAACCCTCGGAGATGTTGGGTTCGATGAGGGCGACTGTTGACGCGTACCAGATGGCCAATCTACAGGATCCAGCTTGGTTGCCATGCCACTCTTGCCCCGTGGGCTCAAGCAGAGACGATGAATAGGACTGTGTATATCAGAGTTGAGACTGACCAGCAGGTCGAACTGACGGCGATTGGGCGGCGCACGTGGGGGAGCGTCACCTGAATCAAGAGCTCCTCGCATTTTCTTGGTGCCCTCAGTTGGGTCGAACACATCCCGGCTACGAGCAAACCGCGGCGATAAAGAACTGGTGAGAAATGATGCAACTTCGGCGAAGTTTGTCTCCGTGTTGATCAGCTCACTCCGATAACCCGCAGCATTTCCAGTCAAGCAGACGAGAATTAGGTCTGCGATGACTCGAAGCAAGTCTTTGTCCACATCTGGATCCAAAAACACGTAGAGAAGTTGGCGAACAATCGACAGCGATTGCAGTTGCGTGCGGTTTCGCTCTCGCCTGAGTTCTTCTACTTCTTCTCCACCCGCCATCATTGACGCATACAGCGTAGAAAACAATATCTTCTGAGTCGAGGCAGCGGCTCTTTGCCACAGTGAGTAATCGAGAATGAAGTGTTGCAACGCAAGAAGATTCCGGATCGCACTCTCTCGAACCGACCGACTTTGGGTCGCGGAAGGAACCTCGTGGTCGATATCAATCCCCACCATTCGAAACATCAGAGCAAGAGCCTTGACACTCAGTATTGTCCCCGGTTTTTGATGGAGCAGATAGTTCACAATTCCATATCCGTGCTCGTTCTCCATCGCAACCAGATTGCTGGCGTGTCCATGTAGTACCTGCCACAAAAGTTCAAGCGCAAGTTCAAGCTCGAGGACGGTGCTCGCCTGCTCGATGAGCATGTACACGAAACGTGCCGCCGAACCACATAAATCGTGTAGTGTGTTCGCGAGACTGAATGAAGGTCGAATCTCTGCTCCGCCAAGGAGTTGCGCAATAGGTCGACCATCAAGCTTACCGCTTGGAATCACAGAGAGATCGTAACCGACGGCGGTGCTCGAGCTGTACACCAGAATGATTCGATCTTGGGTAAACGGCATGTTGACAGTTGGAACGGCCGAGGCAATTCGTCCAAATATGCTCGCGCCGGTACCTCGGGCCTTGATATCTTGAACGATTGCAGCCGCTGCGGAGGACGCCGCAGACGCCAATGATAAGCTACTGCGTAATATCGAGCTTTTTCCGCTTCGTTCCGCAGCTTCCACCGACTCGATCAACGTCCGAATCGGATCACGCGTATACTCATCAAGAAGGAGGAGACTCTCCACAGAAAGATGATCAACACTAACGAGCACTTCGTTGCTCCCACTTGGTCCAACGTAGAGCCCAGCATACGCAGGGCCGACAGCAAATGCAGCATTGACCAAGTGCGACGACAACGCATCGTCGAGCAAATAGAAGGAGCCCATAGTCCACCGTGAAGTGGAGATTCTCTGCGCTTGAGATGGGATACCGACCAATCCGCTCAGTGGCTGTCCGCTGGTAATGCTGGAAGGATAGGAGATTTTTACTGTTTCTTGTAGGAGACCATTCAGGTAAAGCGAAACTTGACTCGACTGAAAGCGCTGCCGTGAGTGAACTATCGCCGCATGGTACCATTGTCCAGCCCGCAGCGGAGTATGGTTGAACTGATAGATACCAGTCTTCGTGGTTGCGCTCGTCCTCATGAAAAGCTTTGTACCCCGCAAGAACATCTCGCTCACTGACTTGGCATCTCCGGAGCGGAAGCGGAAGAGATAGAACATCGGAGGATTACACACCACGCATTCCCCGCCGATGTTAATCAGAGCTTCATGGCATGCCTTACACGCTCGATGTGAGCATTTGAGAGCTGCATCCTCCTTCATTTCCTTGCGACAAAGCACACAAAGACTCTTCATGAGCATATCCCAGTAGTGCTTGTCGCGTGCATCCTTCGTCTCGACGGAATCGATGCGAAACCAAACCATCACAGTGTATCCATCTGGTGGGGGCCAGACCTTGGACGTGAGTCCTGTGAATGTAGAAGATGATGTTCCGGATCCATTTGCCGTGCCTGGAGTTTGAAAAGGAGACTGTCCTTGAGTTCGCAATAACACTTCGGGGATCTGCAGCTGCGCAAAGCCATCGCGAGATGAATCGAATCCGATGGCTGGAATTTTCTCTCTTGAACTCGAGGAAGTGCCGACACCAAGTTGAACAAGGATAGTGAGCAGCGGTGTGATATCCACCGCTGAATGAACTTTGTTCGCGTTTTGCAATAAGGTTTGACCTTCGACAATCAGCTTGATCCATCGGCTTGCAAGATTGTGCGAGATACCGCCCGCGATCGCGTATTCCAACATATTTATCGCTACTGCGTGATGACGACTTCCTTTCCAAAGCAAACTCAAGTGAAGCTCCTCGGAAACGTCGGACGCTGTGCGTTCGGTCACTTTTGGGAACGATATTGCAGCGAAACACTCCAAGAGTACATCTGAGAGACGAGCTCGTCCGCATGCTTGAGCATTCTGTGGTCTTCAAGCAGTAAATGAATGTAAGGGTTCAGTAGACTGAAAAATCTCCAGCAAGTAGTCATGGAAACTTACAACTGCAGCAAATCTTTCACATGGCGGAGAAAACTGTCAACGTGAGCAGTTTGCGTATCATCCATCCAAAGACGAAGAAGCTGAAGGAGCGCAACAAGTGCATCCGGTTGAGCTACACTCTGGGTTCTTCGTTCCATAACCGACTCAAGCTCCACAGATAGGCACGCGATCTCATAGTCATCGACTGCAAAGCCAAGCAGACCTTGTAATAGAGATGAGCAAAGTCTCGGGTTTGATTGGTCTTCGCCATCCTCATGACGTTGACGCTTCCGGTGAGAAACATATTGATGAATGAGACCGCCATAATAATCGAAAGTGACAGCGCTGCAAGTCAAGTATGTTAAAAAATCAATCGCTTCGTATGAAGGAGAAGGGTACACTCACCAATTGAAAAGCTCCGCAACGCTCGCATTCGATGTAACGAGAAGCTGCACCAAACGTGTCGAAAGTAAGAACGCTGAATCACTGTACTTGACGTTGGGATCTGGTTGGTCCGGCTGTAGATCATCTGCTTTGATCCCGCGAATTAACGCACAGCACAATGCGAGGCATGTGTAAAGTCCGCCACTGTCTACCGTCGCCAGAAGCAGACGATCACGGTCAACTTTGCTCCTGAGCGCCATGCCAATGAATCCGTTCATTCCTGGTGTAGACTTGCCTTCATCAGTCTGAGGTTCGGGTCGTAGAATGCTCTCAAGGAAACTCAGTCCATTATAAAGAACTAGAAGCGATCCTTGAAACGCAAACTTGACATCTGGCTCATTCTTGTAGTAGAGCGATAATCCAACATATCGTAATGACTGAAGAAGACAGTTCACTGTGTTGTATGTGCTTGTGTTCTGCCTCTTGATTCGCAACGCGACCTGGACGACAGCCAACCAAAGCAGAAGTGCACTGTCTTGGTACTGTTCGTTGGCTAGAAGCATGCAAATGCACTCTAAGACAGGAGGCTCGCACAATCCGACACGAACGGCGTCCTCATCTTGAAAATCACCCCCGACATCTTGTGAGTCGGTCACAGTCTGGTCCGCGAAAGCTGTCAGCACCTCCAGTATTAGATGAAATGCACGCCGATCTACTGGTTGTCGAGTTTCACTCTTGCGCACTGTGGAGTTTTGACGACAATGGGATGTTAAAAACATCACCAAATTTTTCTCATTGACGGGAAGCACCAAATCATTCGCAGCAGCTCCTGGGGTATGGCGACGGTGCCAACTACTGTGACC
Organism: Pythium plurisporium; assembly: GCA_023336035.1. Lineage (NCBI taxonomy): Eukaryota > Oomycota > Peronosporomycetes > Pythiales > Pythiaceae > Pythium > Pythium plurisporium. Next base: position 5,006 of record JAADVY010000853.1, read on the forward strand.
AATCTTCAGTTGACTTGTTGGATACGCGATATTGATTTTAGTGGATGCAACTTCTTCGGAAGAGAATATCACGGTCTGAGCTTGGAAGAGGGAAATGATGGCTTCAATGACCCCGGTTGCACGTAAAATACTCCGATAGGCATAATGAAAGCGCAGTAGATTGACGACGAAGCCGAGCAGAACCAAAAGGTCGCTGCTTCGACTGTGTCCAGCGACTGTTTGAGTTGAGTGATTGATGTACACAGCAATGGTCGCGAGCTCCGAATAAGGAATCACCCCGGCTTCGATGGCCGTCGCCGCGAGAACAGAGCCAACGGCATGCTTGGAGAGATCTGAGAGTTTGTTGAGGCGCCTTAGAAGTTGCTCCATTATTCCAGAACGCTAGAAACTACTACGTGAGCAATTCCGTGAAAGATTCCATGAATAATGAGAGTACATACCCGAATGAGGACGTAGTCAAATCGATTTTCAGCTATAAAGCGACCGATTTTCTGGATGTATTGACACTCCAAACGCTCCAACGAAGCTGTGCCCGTCCAAGAATCAGCTTGAGTAGCTTGGTCTCTCCTGCTCTCACACTGTCCATGAAGGTAATCCAGAACTCGGTAGACAAGATGGAACGCCTCGACATTGAATGATGAAAGCTTTGACGGCGCTTTTTCCGTACACAGCGCGAAACACTGATCGTTTGTGACGTCCGCCACAACCACTGCACTCTCGCTGCCGCTCAAGCATAATTCTCCAATCGCAACACGAAGGTCTTCTTGGTGCTGTTGGGCATCATTCTCGCCAAGTTCAAATGTTGCTTCGAAAGCAACAAACACGCTATCGTAAAACTGATTGACACGCAGCTGTTTGTGCAAGACAAGATAATGCCGCTCATAGGCAGCAAGTAGAACACGAGCGCAAATCACAAGTACCTTGACCAGACTTCGGACATTACTCACGGTCGCAAGCAGCTCCAATAAACACCGCTGGTCGTGTAGATGGGTCAGAATAGTGTCCCATAGTGAGCCTTGAGTAGATTCGACCAACGTCTCGATCACCTGGATAAAGTTGACCCATTCAGCAAGCTAAGAGGGGTTGCCATCATGACAAGAAATCTCAGGGCTTACCTTCAGCGTCAAGAACTGCCTTTCTTCGGAGGTGAAAGAAAGCAGGAACAGCCGATGAAGAGTTGATGACTCGGATAGTTCGTGGATGGTTTCTTGGTACCGAACCAGACGCGACAATACCGCTAGCACCAAGTCCGCAAAATGATCGTCGTACGGCGATTGCGAACTAGATTGCGCACATGCCTTAAGAACTTTCACAAGTGTTGACGGAAGCCGCTCACTGACGACCAAGATGACGTGGTTCGCAGTCTTGGCTTCGTCTTCACTTAATAGTTCTTTGAGCACGTCCAGCGCAACCACGAATCGATCCAATCCATCATCCATATCGCTCAGAAACGACGGTGGTGGCTGGTTTGGAGCTTGAAGCAATGCTGTATTGAATGCATCAAGCCGCCGTTGGAATGCGAGCCGCAATCGCTGCGAGCTGACACTGATGAGTCGGTCGGTGTCCTTCTGGCTCACGCGCCTATCATCTTCACACCGTCAATTGGGCATCACCAACCACACCAAATACTGCCGGTTCACGTACATTCGTACTCCATTTGCTGCAACGTCTTCTAGAATCGCCGTGTGGATATCGCGTAGTGCCGCGTCCTGCGCGGCCTCGCTCGCTGCCGTCATGTACTCGACGACTTTGCCGTGCAGCTCATCGTCGCTGATACTCGCACTGGCCGTGCGCTTCAGCACGCGTTCGCTCGCGCGCTCGTTTGCCTCAGCGGACTGCGAACTGCGCTTGTCAGGACTGGTCCGGCGAAAAACCGAGGCCAGTTTCTCGGGCGAGTACGATCTTCGCTCGCGCGATCGCTCGCGCCGCGTGGGCGACGCGTCCTCACCCGTCCTATCGGGAGATGACGGCGCGCTGCCCTTGCTGGCGCGACGCGACAACGACGACGTGCTGTTGGGCCGCTGGAACAGGCGCTTCATGGCCACACACACACCGCGGCCCTTGAATCAACCACTCGTTGTGTCGCTGCTAAGGTGCCCTCCGCTCGTCAAATTTCACGAGCAGCGTCACCACGACCTTGACACCAGAAGTCGCTTCGATTTCCAATGCATACACGCCGTAAGGAGGCTGTGCGTGGCGTCGTAGCGGACGGTCCGGTTGGTGGCGTCTCGCTGCGTTGTTCCTCTCCCCCTCGGGCTTTTTCCACTCTGTTGAAGTCTTCCTGCGTGTTTAGAAGCGATAGAAACGAACACCCCCTTTTCTAAATAGTCCACTATACAGGGTGCATCCCAGAGAGAGAGAGAGGTCCCAAACCGTTCCCCACACCACCATGGAGCCGGGAGCAGCCAGCGAGCGGCGGCTCTCGGGGCAGATGGGCACGCCGACGCCCCGTAAAAAGCCCACGTTTCTCAAGATCAAGGACCTGACGCCTGCGCTGAGCGAGAAGGAGTGCTATCTCAAGGTGATCGTGATGGAATCGAACGCGAAAGACGACACTGCCGGCGCGAACGCGACGCTGCTCGTCGGGGACGACACGGGCTGCGTGTCGCTCGTGCTGCCCAAGAGCCTCGCGCAGCACGTGCGCGTAGGGGATATCGTGCAGCTGTTGCAGACGCAGCTCGTGCTCAAGAGCAGCCGCCTGTTCCTCTCGGGCGGCCGCATCGAGCGCGTTGGCGATTTTACCATGCTCTTCAAGGAGTCGCACAACGTCAGCACCATCGCGTGGGTGCCCGACCCGAACAACCCGAACACACTGGTAAGGGGAGGCTTGGTGGGGTGGATGTCGGCGGGGTATGGCTGATGAAAGGCGATGTGGATTCGTGGACAGGTCCCTGGACGAACACCGACCAAACGCAAACCCGTCAAGGCCTAAGCGAGCTCATGGGTGGACGGCTGTGCTGCTCGAGGTCGTACGAGTAGGTGGTTGCGGTCAAGCGATGAGGAATCACGTACAAGGGATTTTCCCCCGCCACCACCACCACTACGTGGAGAAAAAGGTCCCTTTGGCTCGAGCTGCTCGTGTATTCGTGGTGGTAGTGCTATGTATACGCGGCAGGTCTGGATCTGTGCCACAACAATAATGTGTCTCTAGCGTCCGCGCTGGTCCGTATTTGTCCGTGTTGAGCGTGATGCGCTGCTTGAGAAGCCTTTGCCGATAGGGAGATGCGATGGTCGTGCCAACGCCCACAAAAGAGGCTGTATAAATATACATCTCGTATGCAGTGTCCCACCTCCCTCGGTCTTGGTGGTAGGCTGATGCAGCCCGCCTCGCACAACGCGCGCGGGCTCTCTTTAACGGCAACGCCATGGGCGATGTGCGCGCCGCGTCGCCCGTGCCGGTGGTCGTGCCGGCGGACACATCCTCGTCGATGGTGGGGCCCCGTGCCTCGATGGCGGCTGTTCCGATGGTCACGACAACGGCCGTCGACATCAGTCACAGCGCAGCAGCAATGAACCGCATGGGCTCGTTCCAGGGGATCTCCCCACGCACCGGGTCAGCCTCGTCATCGGGCAGCGCGACGTCGGACCGCAAGAGTAGTGTCCATCACCGCAGCTTTTTGTTTCCGGCCCACGAGATTCTCCCGACAAGCACTCTGATCACACAAGCAGCAGCACAGCTATCGAATCCACGGCGTGCAACGACCCATGCGCCCGTGTACGGCACGTCAAAGGTACAGCCGTCTCCACCGACCAGCGAAGCCGAGATCACCGGCAACGCCGCCAGTGCCAACGGCTCTAGTAGTCGCAAACATGCTCGTAAACGAGCCGACATGCAGATGTTCCCGCTCCGGTTCCGTGACCCAAGTCTCGACGAGATCTTTCTCAAGCACTACAATGTGTACGTGATGAAGAAAGTGCGCATCGCCAACCAGATTGTCGTCTTCCTGAATTCGGGGCTTCTCTTGGGCCAGTACGCGACACATCCGCTCGCCACGCAGACCAGCATTTTCGCATCTCGGATCGCACTGATCTGTCTCGCAGTCAGTTTCTATGCTGGCTCCTACTTTTCGTGGTTTGCTCGCCATTTCGACCACCTCGTATTCGCTCACTACCAGCTCCACGGCCTGTTCCTGTTGCTGCCACGGTTGTTTTTCCTCGCCAACGTCTGGAGCGAAGAGGACTTGGCATTGATCGCAGAGACCACGCTCTTCTGCTCGCAAACCAGTGTGCGGGTGATGTTGCTCGTCTATTTCCTGATCGTTTTTAACGCCTCCGGGATGCGATTTACAACAGCAACCCTCTGCGCCGGTTGCCACATTCTCATCAAAGTGTTCTTTGTGATCGTATTCTGCAAGGAATGCTCGTTCTTCCAACAGCTCGAGTCCACCGTGAGCTTTTCAATGGCGGCTTTTTGTATGCTCTCGTCGTACTACAGCGAACGCCACGTGCGACTAGAGTTTGTGGAACGATTGAGTGTCGCAGAGGAGCGAAAGAGGAGAGATGACTTGCTCGAGACGATGTTACCAGTCCACATCAAAGAGAATCTCAAGCAGAATCGCACGGACGAACTCGCTGAGTACTATGAGGAAGTCTCCATCTTGTTTTGCTACGTGAGCAATTTCCAGGTGTTGGCCAAGCACGCGAGCGCCATTGAACTTGTCAAGCTCATCAACCGGATCGTGTTTTGCTTTGACAAAGCTACTGATGCTCGAGGTGTATACAAGGTCGAAGCCATCGCAGAGACATATATGTGTGCAGCAGGTGTGCCGTATCATGATCCATACCACTGCGAAAAAGTCGCCGACATGGCACTTACAATGATGAGGATACGGGAGACTGAGCAGTGGACGTTCAATGGTGTCGAGATCCAGCTACAGATCGGCATTCACTCAGGGCCAGTGGTTGCTGGCGTCGTTGGCAGCAAGACGTACAGCTACCATTTGTTTGGCGACACAGTCAACACGTCGTCACGCATTTGTTCGTCCTGTCAGCCTGGAAAGATCCAGATCAGCGACCGTACACGCCAGCTTCTGCTACGGTCTGGCTGTTATAGCATCTCGGATCGTGGAATGATGAATCTCAAGGGCAAGGGAATGGTCAAGCTCTTCTGGCTCGAAGGAAAGCGAGCAAACCCTCGCCAAGAGCAGACAGATGTCTCCCTGTCGTTGGACGGAGCGGTGGAGGAGTCGATTCGATCCCAAATCCTACAGAACGCGGCTCTTCATCATCGCAGTGATGACTACATCGGCTACATGAACGCTGTCGAAATCAGCCAGACCACGCTTCGGTTCCAGGCGAAACGTACGAGCAGAAAAGCCGCATTCTCTAACGCCGTCACGAGCATGACAACGACCGACGAACTCGATTTCAAGGGCATCATCGGAACGGCTGAAGAGATGGAGACTGTGTTCCGCTCGGACCACAATCGAGAAAGCGCGCCGCAGTTCACTACATCTGTGCGCGCAATCGCGACGTTCATGGTTCTCACAATCATCTCTCAAGTCTACAATGAGGCCAAGAGCTCGGTGCAAGGCAATATCAAGTACGGAATCAACACAGCCATTCTTGCCACGTCACTAGCAGCGATATATCTTGTCCGAAGGTTCCCGCGCCACTTTCATAAACTCAAGGAAGTCACGAGTGTTCTATGCGGCACGCTCTTCGTGACGCTTACAGAGCTGCAGTTACTCGTCCATGATGGCTCGCCGCCAACGGCATTAGGAGGGTCAGCGCTCAGTACTCACTTAGATTTGAGCATCGTGAATGCTGTCATCTTCGGACTCGCGATCCGCCTGCGCTTCCTCAACTCGACGCTTGTGAATATGTGGGCCTTTATCGTGTACGTTGTGGTGAGCGTGACAAAGGGACTGGACAGTTGGCACCAGCGCACCGAGAGCTTCCTTCTCTACGTAACGGTGAACATGCTGGCTGGCCACTTTGCGTACAAGCGCGAGCTCGGGTTACGGCACGATTTTCTGTTGAAATGCACACTTCGTCTTGAGAAGCAAAAGTGTGAGGACCTGCTGGCCAACATGCTCCCGTCCCCACAGTACGCGGAGGCGTTGATGCGGCAAGCCACGGTCGTCGATGAGCTCGCGGAAGTCACGCTTCTGTATTCGGATATGGTCGGCTTCACCTCGCTTGGCGCAACACTCAAACCGGGAGACATTTGCATCCTGTTGAACAAGATATATTCGGCATTTGACAAGCACCTGGATCCATTGGGTATCTACAAGATGGACACTGTAGGTGACGCGTTCATCGTGATTGGAGGACTCCCCAACTACAAGAGTGAAAAACACCATGCGGCTGCGATCGCAGCGTTTGCCATCGAAATGCTCCATGAGATCGATCGTTTCTGTGAAGAAGCCAAGGTCGCACTGCAAATGCGAATTGGAATCCACACCGGGAAAGTAGTGGGTGGAGTGGTGGGCATCAAGAAACCACGGTACCTCATTTGGGGTCACAACACAGTGATCGCCAATCTCATGGAATCCAGGGGCACCCCCGGCCGCATACAGGTATCTGACGACACGTATCAGCATCTACGTTTGTGCCCCGAATTTCGCCTGGAAGAGCGTGTGGGCCGTGTCCAAATTGGCGAGAACGAGGTCATGCGGACGTTTTTTCTTTCCAAAGACCACACTTCAGTCAAGCAGAAAGTCATCACGCGATATTTGCAGGCACGACCGATGCTCAACTCAATCGCACTCGCGCAACTGCGGAGCTGTCTGCAACTACCAGAGAACTCGCCCCTGTCGAAACAACTCGAAGCTGCACGTCCGGTACTCGACCGCTCCAAGTCATTTGTAGATATCAT
>JAADVY010000854.1:0-11824 GCA_023336035.1 Pythium plurisporium
CGCACTCGCGACCATGGCCGGGCGCGACCCGCCCCCGCGCTTCTCGCGCGCGCAGCTCGACACGCTCCACGACGTCATCCTCGTCACCTCGCTGCTCTCGATTCTCGGATGTCTCTACATTCTCGTGCACCACTTTCGGCTGCGCTGCCGCGGCGCGCCCTCGAGCATGCAGACCATGGTGGCGATTCTCTCGCTGCTTGATGCGAGTTTCTCCATCCCGAAAATCCTCGGCGTCGCCGGTGAGAACGGCACGTTCGAGTGCGACGTCCAGGGATTCGTGCTCAGCTTTGCCGGCGTCATGTGTACGTGCATGCGTTTTTGGTGGTCGTCGTTTCTAATGTCTCATTCCACCTCACTTTCCAGCCGTGATTTGGAACTCGTGCCTCGCGCACAGTATTTACCGCAAGATCGTGTGCCGCGAGAGCGAAGAGAAGCTCCAGCGGCGCCTGCGGTTCTACATCATCGTCACCATTGTCCCTTCGCTTGCTGCGAGCTGCCTTGAGTGGGCGCTCGGGCTCTATGGTGACGCCATTTTCTACTGCTGGATCCGAGACAAGCGCCTCCACATTGTCTGCCTCTACATCTGGGTGCTCGCGGCTATGCTCTACATCTCCATTGTTCTCTTCGCCACGCAGCATCACATTTCCAGACGCGCCGAGATGTGAGTATCGAAGGTGGATGCCGAAGGAAACTCTGTGCGCTGACGCTAACATCTGATTCCCAACTCAACAGCCAAGGGAATCTCGAAGCCATCGAGTCCTCAGCGGCCATCACTCGCCAACTGCGTCTCTATATTCTCGTGTTCGTGGTCAACTGGTCTCCAGGTGTCATTTTTCGAGGTGGGTCAAAATTTATTGCTTTCAGGTAATGGTGTCGTCTGCTGATGCTGCACTCCCTTTCATTCGTTTCTAGTCTTCGGCGGCGCACTTGGACTGGATACCTTTGCCATGGCGATCTTCATGCAGGTCACACTGTGTTCACTTGGTAGGCGCCAAGCTGTCGTGTTGAGTCCAACAAGTTGTTGCTAAGCCTTTCTAACCATGTCTCTGACAGGCTTTGTGACGAGTATCATCTATGGAGGACTGCTTTCGAAACCCATGCGGCTTTTCCGGTCGCGTCGATCGTCGTCTAACGACTATCAGGCAATGGCTGCGCAGACCGCAGCTAATGCCTCAGGCACGAGTGGGCACATGAATGGGCTTCGGCAACCACTGAACATCTTCGTCACCACATTCAATTTGGGCGAGGGATGCATCTCAGACAAGCAGCTGGTGCGTGATGGCCGGACAGATGCAAATGGTGAGGTGACTGATGTGGCTTCTGCTTGCAGGAGAAGTGGATCCCCCGTGGTTACGACCTATACGTCATCGGCGTTCAAGAGTGTCTCCAGTTGAACGAGCTTCGCCAACAGATTCGTCACCACATTGAAGGCCAGGCCAATCTGCGCACCCACGCATCCCGTTCGCGGTTCGTTCGTTACGCTCAGTTCTGCCGAGAGATCGGTAGCACGACGACCACGCTCGGGTATCATGTGCGTGCAGCTGTCGTGGTCTCATGGTGGTGTTCACGTGGCTAACACTGGTATTTTGTAGGGGTACATCGCGATCACCGTGTTCGTCAAGCAACGTGATGTCATGTCGGGCGCATTCTTCATGGCTCCAAAAGCGCAGCAAGCTGTCAACTGTGGCAAGTCCCTGCTCTTCGGTCAGCGCGCGTCCAACAAGGGGGCCGTGGGCTTTGGCTTCCGATATTTCGACACGTCCTTCGCGTTTGTAACGTGCCATCTAACGTCGGATCTCAAGGGCAAGTCCCACGTTGACAAGCGCAGTCGTGATGCAAGTGATGTGATCAAGTCTTTGCATCTCAACGTGGATGATATGGGTTTCGAGTTCCCACTCATGCACCATCACACTTTTGTGCTTGGCGACCTGAACTACCGACTGCGTCAAAACGAAGCCACACCGAACCAGATTCTGGAGCTTGTTGCGAACGCGCGACTAACAAAGTCAGCTGAACAGATTGCTGAACATTCGTCGAGTCTGACGGCGCGATCCATCCGTGTACGCGCCAAGGCAAAGCAGCGCACCTCCTCGTCGTGGTTGCTGTCGTCATTTGGTAGCCGTGACTCGAACATCGGTGATGAGGCTGGGGACTCGAACAAGGTCGTGACGATTGAGACGCCGACGTTTGACGGAAACGATACGATGGTGTACGAAGAGACGATCGCCTTGGAGGATGGCAATCGCTTGCAGGCCAACGGCTGGGAAGATGTGTTGGCCCATGACGAGCTACTCCACTTGATGAGTGAATCGAAGGTACACATAGTCTTTCCTCGCATCCAGTCGTTCAGTCTCCTGACCAATTTGGATTCGTGCAGATTTTCTATGGCTTTGAAGAGCCCAGAATCACGTTCGATCCGACGTTTCGCCGTGTTCGCGAGCGCGGGCTCCCGTCGACAAAGTCTCGCCAACTCAGCGCCGACGAGCTTGCTGAGTACTACACGACCGCTATTGATGGCCGCGGCCAACGTGTACCTTCATACACAGACCGTATCTTGCATTTCTCGCAGCCTGACATGCGTCTCAAGCTCGAGTGTGCAAGATACCAATCGTGCGAGGAAGTGACGTGCTCCGACCACAAGCCCGTCTCAGCCATTTTCCGCACGGCAGTGAACCGCGATTTCCGTCCACTCGTGTCTCGGGCAGAGCTGGAGTCTCGCCCACGTCTACAGGTGAGCTTGACGCAATCAGTCACCTTTCTATTCGCAGTCTGTGTTGGCTGACGGATACTATAACTGGATAGGACGTTCCGGGCGTCGTTGAATGCGGATTGCGAATCGAGTGCTTGTCGCTAACGTGGAACCAAAATGCACACCCTGTGCTCGACTCGATCAACCTCAGCCGTACGTTAATACTAAACCTCTCATCGCGTTGTATGTCGTCATCTAATAACTGATGGATCCTCTCTAGATCTACGTGTGAAGATAATGTTCCCTCTCCCGTCGGAGGATGCCTTCTCAGAGCAGCGCACACTGCATGAGTTCGCGGCGCACCTGCGCAACGGCGTCTTTGCATCGGCGAGCGCGAGCGACCCGGAGTCGATGAGCAACACGGCCTCGCTGCCGTACCAAGAATTCCGTGCGCATGGCATGCACCACGTGACGCTCTCGCGACTCGTGCGCTCCATGCATGTCGCGCTCAAGATCCACACGGACGCGTCGGTCGGCCCGTCTCGTTGTGTAGGCCAGGGCGTGATCGGTTTGCCCAAGGCCGTGCTCGCTGGTACGGGCGAGCGCATGCCGTTCCACATGATGCTATCGCGTGGTGGCCAGCTGCGCGGCACACTGGAGGGAACGGTGTCGCTCGTCACGACCCAAGCGTCTGCGACGATGTCGACAGCATCGACGTGAGATGCTGGCGGGGGACTAGGCGTAGTCTCTTTACTCTATTTAACGTCAATGTAGAATGTGCATGAACCGGGAATCCACCGATGCGGTGGAAGCAACTGTCTTGGTGTCGTCGAGCCGTTTACATGTACTTTTTCCACGGCTGGAAGACCGCGAGAAGCGCGAACGCGACCAGCAGTGCGAACGAGAGACTAGAAACCATCACACAGACAAACCCGATCAGTACATATCACACCCAGACGAGCAGACGTAATACCCACGTACAAGGCCTTGGTCTTGTTGTAGCTCGCGACCGAGTGGTGGAACTCGTCGAGCGCCTTCTCAATGTCGGCGATCTTCTTCTCGTACGCCTGGCGCTGCGCTGCCGTCAGCCGGCCCTTCTGGATCTTGCTCTCCTCGAGCTTCTTGTCCTGCCACACGAGCGCGCGGTACTTGGCGAGCTCGGCGCGTGCCATGGCCACGGCCTGTGCGCCCTTGGAACCCTGTGATACACGACCACGAGCGTTTAGTGTTTGACGGCCAGCAGGTCTTCGAGGTAAAGGCTCACGCACGTGCTTGGTCACATAGCGCTGAAACTCCTTGTCGAACTGTTCCACAGGGCGCGGGCCCGAGGGAGCACCCGTGGCAGCGGCGCCGGCAGTCGTAGCAGTCGTGGCGGTCGACATGGTGGGTCAGGGGAAGGCGACGTACGCGTAGGGGAAGAGAGGTCTTTGCTTGCGTCCTCGGAATAAAGGAAGTGCGATTGTCGATTGCAAACACTGTTGGATATGCGACAGGCCATTGTGTTCGTAACGTTACTTAACGCTAGCAAGTGGTCAACTGATGTGGGGTCATTTGTGCGAGTTATGTGTCTTGAAGCGATGCGACGGTGAGGATGTAGAACGTTGTGCCAATGTGGAGTCCGTAGGGATTGACGGACTCTGTCGCGACTTGCTCGTCGATGAGCACAATGCGTCCGACCACATAGTCTGGGTATCTATGCTCACGCCGATTTTGTCAGTCACGATCAAGCAACAAAAACCAAGCAGAACTGAAAAATGTAGACGCACTTGCGGCCACCAATCATGAACGATGAGATGGATTCCTCCGACAGGAAGCGGTGAGGGCAGCCATGATGAAATGCAAGGTACACACGTTGCGCATCACTACCCGGCACGGACGTCGGGAGGAAGAGCGCCACGTCGTCGGTATCGAAGCTCCGGAATGAAATCTTGAACGAGCTGTTCGGATCAATGTGCTGCGATTCAAGCAGGCTAATCTCGTCGCTCTTTTGAGCCAGCTCGCGTCGCAAAGTCTTATGGAGTAGTGCAAAATGTCAGACAAGTTAAAGATGCTCACAAGTCCATGGTCGGCGAATCTTACCTGCTCCGAATCGGCACTGGCTGTGAGTTGACTGATTCGTGCTTCGACCACGTCAAGATGCGAGGTGACGAATTGAGCAGGATCGTTGGTGTCTCGATCATGCGATGGAGGCAAACCCAGCAGTTTGAGCAGTTTCACGAGTGCAGAGCGCTGTACGTCTGCATTCAACTGCAATTCATGCAACGATTGCTGTAGCTTGGCTTGCTTGTCGAGCAACTGAGCTTCACGACGAGTGCGTTCCTGAATCTCCGTAGAAAAACAAAGCATCACGGTTAAGGAAAACTGTGGGAGGTTGATAGTCCGTGGGGTTAGAAGCCGAGAAATCATCACGTCGAAAAAAGGATATTCTTCCAGTGCAGTTGCGTTGAGCAGGTACTGCTGGTTGTCGTTCTCGAGCTTCGCAATTCGTGTGTCCTTGTCTCGCTGCTGCAACTCGGTTTCGGCTACATTGATGAGGCAGACGTTAGATTTTCTCCATTGGGACCGTCTCGATGGAACTACAACGCCTTCACCTTTCGGCCCCTTGAGTGACTGTAGTTCACGCTCCAGTAAATTCGACCGATCAGCTTCAGATGAACTCGTCATCGCTCCCGCTGTCGCCGCAAGCGCCAACACAAGCGGAAATTCGCATGAGCTGTCACCCTCCCGTAGACTCGTCTTTGAAATGTCCGATTGTGCAAGTGAAGCATCGGAAAAGTATGATGATCCTTTCTTGCTCTGCTGGAGCTCCAGAGTGAGTTCTGCGACCTTCGCCTCCAGCTCTTCACAGCGCTTCTGGAGAGCGTCTACCTCAGCAGTGTTTCCTCCTGTAGGTAATGGCATCCCATCGCTCGCACGTGACTCAAAGAACTCGTCGTCTTCTTTACTTTCAGTTGTTGATCCGGCACCGCTTCTGTTTCCATCGGTATATTCGTCGTCGCCATCTTCAATTTGAGGCAAGTTCTACGTTGTTTCAGAGAGCATCAGTACTGATTCAAGTATCATCTTGATGGACCCGTACGTACCTGGTCGAATGGTCGAGTGCGAAATTCGCAGTGTGATGGTTTTTCCGCCAACCCAGGCACTAGGTCCCGTGGCATGTGATGACCAAAGTTTCGTAAGAATACTTCGCGATGGTGGACCTGATCAGAAGAGAAATGAGGAGGTGAACCATCACAGCTACCGCCAGATTAAAAAAACGTACCTCATCATCGCGCATTTGCGCTAGCTCCTCTGCCATCGATTGGATGCGATCCCAAAAACGGCGCCCATAGCGTAAACGACGAGTGATCTCCTTTAAGCAAGCGGTGTATGCCTCTGGAAGCATCTTCAAGTGCTCAAGTTCACTGAACTGCCTTTTTTGTGCTACCAGCGCTTCCTTCAGCATCACTAGTGAGTTCTCGAAGTCTCGGATCTTTGACTGGGACACCGATATTTTGCGCAGATTGCCATGGACTCGCGAGAAGAACGACGCCTTGACAGACGAGAACTTTCCCATAGTGGCCTTAATTTCCTCCGCGAGCTTCTGGGCAGACGGGATCTAGGTCAAAGCAAGGTTAGCATACGCATCATCCAGTCAGAAAAAGATAGCCTACCGAATCGAATTGTTCTTGGTACAGCCTTTCAATATCTCGACACACGTCAAGCATTGCTGTCGACGCAAACATTGTGTTGACCTCATTCGCTGATGCCGCAATTTTGGTGCTCACAAACTCCACATTGGTAGCGAGCTTGGCAGTGATTTCCGCATGGGTAGCGAGAAACTGCTTCATCCGTTCCAGCTCGTGCGTCGTGTCGGCGTACGCGAGTGACACTTGATCCTGAGACCGGACAAGAGCGCCAACCTCCTCATATATCTCATCGTGCACTTGCTTCAAACGTGCGACTTGCGTACGCATGGCAACATGCGATTGCTCACACTGCGCAGCCCACTCGCGTTCTCGATCGACAGGAATACAGTCGTAAAGTGTCGTGCGATTGTCTGTTCGCAGTGCTGGGTGGAGCGTCACGGTCTTGAGGGCGGCCACGTAGGATTCAAAGTTGGCGAGCAACGTTTCGTGGGTCGCGGCCGCAGCTTCAAACTCGGACCAGAACGGCGAAAAGTGCTTGCTCATCGTGTCTCGAAATGTGTCGAGATTGGCGACCGCCGCCGAGATGGCGCCGGCCTGTACATGCAGTTCGGCGACACAGCGTTCACAGGCCGCGACGTTCGCGACCGAGCTCCGCTCGAGCACTTCGCTCTGATTCAGTTGCAACTGGAAATGCGCTTCGTAGTCGGGCAGCGCACGGATCAGTGGGCTCATCGACTCGCTCAAGACGCGCGAGTTCTCCGAGGACGCGATGGGCGTGGTCGGAACTAGACATAAGCATAGTGAGTGAGCCTCTGTCACAACCACCCAAGCGGCTCCACGACGTTTAGTACGCACATTCAAAATCCACAGGCTCGAGAGCCAGACGCGGCGGCAGCGGATTGTCCTGTGATAGCATGCGGCGGTCGTAGAGGTAAACGTGTTTGTCACGTGCGGGGAGACCGTAGTGGTCGAGCGCGCGCTTGGGGTCGAGGCGAGTGAACGGCGGGCCGCCCAGCAAGATCTGGTCCCTCACGGGGATGTCGCTACATGTGGCGAGCTCCTCGCAAAGCTCATCGACGATGAGGCTGAATCCAGAGACATGGACAGAGCCAGAGTTAGCCACAATGACTTGTAGAGATGAAACGCCGCCTACGCACTCATTCGCCGCCAGTCGCACGCTGTAGACGACGCCGTTCACTGCGTTTCCGACACGCACCACGACGCCGCCGTGGCGGTGGGCGGCGGAGTCCGCCATGGCCAACGAAGAGGGATCCAGATGCGAGAGAGAGATAGGAGGAGAAGCAGCGGGCGTGGCGAGGTTACTCGCGAGGTGTCCGCGGGTTGAAGGAATGCGAGTGTTCTTTCTTCAGGAGAAGAGTTGCCACTTGCGGGGGGACGGCAGCTCCGAATCAGAGAAGCACAGCAGGATATTCAACCCTGAATGAGCAACCCATCATGAATTGTACCCCCTCTCGGCGGATTATTAGTCGGGAGGAGATTATGAGTGAGCACACTGAAATTGCGGATTCTGTACTACCTCACGGGGGTACTAAGCAACACCACGTTCTTGTTAAGAACATCAATACTATTTATCTAACTAACACACGCCCTCTGACAACACCTCCGACAAGTCTTCGGAGAGTTGCCGTCCGCGCGGAAAGGCAATCTCCTCCACACCGAACTGCTTCATGTACGACAGATCCAGCGATGCAGCTACTTCATCCTGGCTTGGTCGATACTGGTTGGGCGAGTCTGTCGTGGTTGTCGTTGTAGCTGTCAAGCCACTAGACCGGCCTTCCGGATTGTACGTCGCAGTTGGAGAGAGAAAAGTTGTTGGAGTGGAGTTCCCTTGGACAGGCTTGAGATTGTCATATACAGCCGACGAGGCCATCGAGCGCAGAGATCGACTCGTGAGCTGGTTCGTCCGCTTTCTTGTCTTGGTAATCTCAGTGTCAGCCAGACGTTGCATCATCTTGCTGTAGCTCTCTTCCCATTCCGGACCAAGCATACCAGCGAGTGCCTTTAGAACTTCTTCGCTTGCTCGTATTCTGTGATCGTTGAAGGAAGGAAGTCCGACAACCTCGTGGATGTTGCGGAGTAGGAATGGCACGCAGTTTCGCTTGAGGTCGTCAGCATAGCACTCCTCTGCAAGCGATAAGAGGTCGACAACGTTATCGACACGAATTTCTCCCGCAAGAAACTCCTCAGCACGCTTCTGCAGTTCGTAGACGTGGTAGAACGATGAAGCACGCAGCAGCTCTTGGGCAATGTCCGGTGTAATGGACACCTTTCCCGTGTACTAAAGGAGGAGACAATGGTAAGAAACTACGAAGTTTAGCAGACAACAACACTACACTCACCAGGAATCGGAGCAATAAGGAGAACACTTCGTAGCTGCAGTTGTCAATTTCGATCATACCCTTCTGACTGGTTGCGGTACCAAACTGCACACAACAAGAAGTAAACACACTTGATCAACCCATGCCTTCACGAATATGTCACAAACTCACGCTCACCATGTTCTTGAAGTATGAGTTCCGGAAAAACAACACAACCTTGTGGGCGTTGATCGGTGCAATGTGACCCTTCACGAGGAACTGAAGATCGGATAGCGACGAGTTGGCGAGCAGCTCTTCATGGTCGTCGACCAAATATGGCGGGACCCTAATCGTCACGTCTGGTGCATACGTTAGCGGCAATAGATGCTTGACGGCATGAGCGGCAGCGCATCGAGGAAAAGTTTCTTCCGACTGCAACATCTGGAAAAGTACTGACAACAAGCCTTCAGATAGAAGCCTCGGCACTTCGACAGGATCCATCATGTGTACAAATGTCAGCAAGATGTTGCCTTGTAGATCGCCTTCGAGTCAAAAAGTGACGTGAGCTTGGAATAAAGTTCCTCGTTTCATCCCAGTCCACGTACCTTTGTTCGTCCTGGTCGATACTCGCGCGACAGCATGGAGCATCTTGCGGAAATCGTTGCGGTTGATCTGCTTCCAAATGTTCCGGAGTGCTTGAAGACAAATACCCCACGTTGCAGTAGTCTCGTCCACCTCAAGCATCTGCAAGACTGCACCTTCAAGAACCATCTGGAGTGCACTTGAGACATTAACAGAAAGAGCAACCAGCGCTCCAGCAGCGTGCGATGCAATGCTGTCATCAAAGCTGTGAAGCACCTTGAGAAGGCGAGCAATGCCATCATGCCGAGTGACGTAATCATGATTCGACTCGTTCTCCATCAAGGCTTCGATAGCCATCGCAGCCTTCTTCTGTTTCATGTCGTCGTCTTCACTGAGTAGGTCGAGCAGCCCTGGAATTGAGTTCTTCACACAGCGATCGCATAGTCGCACCTTGCCTTCAGCTCCTTCGACAACCGCACGAGACATAGAGCACTCCGCACAAATGATAACACCACATTCCTGAGAAATGCGAGAGGCGATGAAGATCAGATCAAGCGAGGAATACTAGTCTAAAGACCACTACTTACCCGGCAATGGTGCTTGCGATGGTAGAACGTGAAGGCTCCGTGGCAAATATCGCAGTCCAGCGCTTCGTGATCTTCAGCCCACGGCTTGATATAGCCCCACTTGAGCAGGTCGTTCGCGGATTCGATCACGGTTTGCGTGGCATCGCGGAAGTGGAGGTTAAAGTGATCGGATACTTTCTCGTTCAAGTACGGAGAGGGCCTGGCGTTGTGAGGGTCGTATGCACTGAGCGCTGCACCAACCTGGCCTAGCTGTGCGGCGTACGCAGGTAGACGAGCGACCCAGTTTGGAAGGCCAACTCTCCATGGAAGGTCTCGACCACTGTACCCATTGTGGGCAAGGTACTCGACAATGTCCTTCATCCAGACGGTGCGATTCACGCAAATGTACCGCCCACGCGCTTCCAGATTCTCAAGAGCGGCGACATGAGCGATGGCGCAATCACGAACATCCACTAAGCTCCAGTCTGCCACAAACAGCAAATGAGTCCTTTCGTCGCGATCTCATCGCCCATATCCAAGTGTCGTAATCGCACTCACTCAAATCGACAAGTGCTGAGTACTGCCCCGTGATCAAGTCGAAGATGACTTGGTTGCCTGGTGCGAGCTTGGATTTAGAAAGCGATGGCCCAAAGAGCGTTCCTGGCTAAATACCACCATGCGTACAAAGGTGAGATTTTGCGTCCCATCTATCAACAAGAGGAGGGCGCGTACACTACTTACATTGATTGTGACAAGATCGATGCGGAAATCTCGCGGGAGTTGATCCACAAGCTGCCAAGCCGCCTCTTCGGCGAGCTTTAAACTGAGAAAGTGCGGATTCCGTTCCAGTGAGGATACAATATTCCAGCAGTTCTCGTTAATGATCGCACCGGGTGTCACGCTGTCCGCCATTGCAGCCACCGACGATGTCAGCACGACACGCTTGACGCGGGAGCGGGCACACGCTTGAATGAAGTTGGTCATCATCGGAATAATGCAGTGCATGCGACTACCAATGCTGTGGACACCCGGTTCGAGCAGCTCCGAGAGCGGATCACGCACCGAGCACGATGATGGCGTGCCCGTGTGAATCACAAAGTCGCATCCTTGAACAGCTAGGTCGCACGCCTCGGGCGTGAGCAAGGACGTCTCAACGACTGTAAAGTTCTTGGCATTCGGCAGCGCCAGAATGCCCGAGATGTCATCAGTGCGGCTCTGGACCGTGCCGCGTACGCGGTATCCGCGACTGAGCAGCTCATAGACGATCCAAGAGGCCAAAAAGCCGTCCACTCCCGTCACACAAATGGGCTTGACATTGGTGCTGGACGCGAGCGGGATGGTCTTCTTGCGGAACTGGAGCGTCTTCCAGACCGTCGCGTACATGCACGTCACGTCCTTGGTGGCATTCGGGTCTTGGTATTTGCGGTTCGTCGTCGCACCGGCCATGGTGGACGGGTCGCGCCGACGCGACTTGATGGGCGGCGTGGCCACATTAGCATTCGCAGCGTAGTAGTTGTTCAGTGACGCACCCGACGAGTTGGACCCGGCCGAGTTGGAGTAGTTGGCGTCGCCGTTCGTGGCCGCATAGTTGTTGGGCGTGGGCGGGTTGCGGCGGATCAGTCGCGCGGGCACGGCCGATGCCATGACGGGCGCACTGCCGCCATTGACCTTTTGCTGCGGCGCGAGACGGCCCACGCGGCTCTTCTTCTTGCGCAGCGGCGACGGCTCGATGCGGTCGCCGGCGTCGTCGTCGAACTGCGGACCGAAGAGCATGCCGAACGGCTCCCACGACGCGACTGCGAATCTCCGCTTCTGTTGTTTTTCTAAGCGGCGAGCACGTGCGGAGAGGAGAGGATGGGGATGGGGCGACGCGAGCGTGAAGATACTGCCCAGGGTCGCTCTGGTTTCCCCTTCTTCTTTTCTTCGTTTTCCTTCCTCGCCACCGTCGCCAGCAGGCAGGCACGCCCACTTCACGGCTGAAGTAGCAGTAGACGGGCGAGGGGGCGGGGGTTAGACGCTAACGCTACTTCAGGAGCTTGC
>JAADVY010000855.1:0-11822 GCA_023336035.1 Pythium plurisporium
CATACAAAGCCACAATACACGATCGCGAGTCCGCCGGCCACGAAACCTAGGATGAGCAGAACGGTCACCACCTTGGCGACCACCGCAAAGTCTCTCTCAAACCGCTCGGCCTCGGTCGTCTGAGCGGGCGTCGGACTTGGACATTTCGAAATCGTATCGTCCCGTGCACAGTTGGCGATACACACACAGCGGTTCTCGCCCATGCAGAAGCGACTATCTTGAGGTGCGCGTGGTGGGATCCAAAACTTTGATGATTCGCACGCCGAGCACGTCGTGTCGTTGACGGGGCAATAGTCCAACTCGGAGGCCGGGAACCACCAGCGCAGATCCGCTTCAAGACCTGAGCCATTGCTCACGCGTGCGGCCGGCAGCACGAGATTCCACTCGGATGCGAGATGGTAGTCCGAGCTCATTTCCTTAAAGTCGGTCTCGGCTCCACAATATCCATCGATCCCGATACGGCAGCCCTAGAAAAAGCAACCCGTAGGATTTCGTCGGGCCAAGTCCACAGTGTAGGAGATCCGTCAAAAACAAACGACGTACCGCTTTCGCGAGACACGACCTGCAGCTCCGGAAGGTGACGCAGTCCGTGGACGTGTTGTAGCTCGCGTAGAGGCAGTCTTCAGAGGTGACCGTCGCACTGTCCGGTGAGGTTGTTCGCGGTGGCAGGACGTCTACGATGGCTTGGGATCCGTCCTCGCAATGGGGACCCGCTGGCGGACCGCTCTCGCAATTGAACACGCAGACACATCCGTCTGCGCCGACGCAGAAGCGACTGTCGGTCGGCAGTCCGACGGGCCGCAACCAGAACTCTTCGCGGACGCACTGCCTGCAGACCGCGTCGTCTGCGGCACAGTACTTCACTTGGGTTGCTGGGAACTCCCATTTCTGTGTGGCACGCTGCATCGAGTCGTTCAGCGTATCTTTGGCCGCGGGGAGCGTGAGGTTCAGAGCGAACGCACGCGTAAAATGGTGCTCTGGTCGTGCGTACTCGACCGGCTCACACGCGCCATTCTGGTTGACCATGCATTCCTACACCACGCGACCACAGTGTGAGCTTAGAGGCTGCGACGAGCTCGGGGCAGGATGGATTGGTTCGTACCGAGAGGAGGAGACACGAGCGGCAGGAGCGAGGCACGTAGCAGCCCGTACTCGCGTTAAAGCTCTCGTACGAGCAGAGCTGGTTCGTCGTGGTGTCCATCTCGTCTTGTAGGACCAAGGAGCGAGTTGGGAAATCGCAAACTGACGCCGTGTGTCCTGGGCAGCGACCTCTGGAACTTGAAAGAGCGAGAGACTCACAAGCACGCACAGAGAGCGGGCGAGCCCCGTACCCATCTCCTAAAGCTCACTTAGATTAGTATATAGGCTGTAGTGGACTTCGAAGTTCTGGTCCACATGTACCGATACAACGATTGGCATACTCGCTGTCCGTCGATTTTCATCCCTTCAATTTCTTCGTGGCCAGACGCTCCACCATCCACTGTACCCATTGCCTCGTCCAGCTGCCTCTCCTTCCCATCCTTTTCGGTGGAGACTGTCCCATTGTATGTGTGAGACGCGGCATTATCAATAGAGCACGGTATCGTGAACGTCTATCAAGCATTAGTCCATGGATCCCTTTTGCACCACGACGTACGCTTGCTGTGCGATGTGGTCTTCTAACCACTGACGAGGCGAGCTTCACGTGCGGTTTCCGCGGGTCGTCGTGCGTCGGGATTGCCACCAGCTGCGGATGCACGCGAAGAGCCCTCCGACGAGTCCGATACCCACGGCAACGACCACGACGTGGACGATCACGTACCCGGTCAGATCCTCCCCAGTCGTCATCATTTTCGTGGGATGCTGGACAGATCAGTGCGTCGTCGTCGCGCATGCAGTTGGCGATACAGACGCAGTCATTCGTAGCTCCAATGCAAAAACGACTGTCGCGGGACTGACCCCTCCCCAAGCCAAAATGTAGACGCGTAGCAAGTCTGACAGACTGTGTGACACAGTCCACAGTCTGTGTCGTCCACGGGGCAGTACGTGGCCTCGAATGCGTGGAATTCCCAGGCCTGCGAGGCATCCGACGACGACGCGTTCCCCGAAGAGTCGTAAGTGCTGGGCTGCGTGGGGTTGAGACCAAACGCTGCGAGTAGATGCGGTCTGACGTCAAGCTGATCTCCGTGCAAGCGCCTGAGGAGTCGATCATGCATCCTGCTTCAACGCGCATCAGCAAGGCCACCAAAGTAAAGCTCACCGGGGAGGAGGAGCTCACCTTGGTCTGAAGACACTGTGAGCATGAACGTGGGCTCCAGGAGTTGGTGGTGGTATCGTAGGCCTCGTAAGCACACTGCGCGGACGGAGACACCGTTGCCATCCGGACTGGTCTCGAGGGGGGATTCTTTAGAACTGAGAGCGAGCTGAAAAGGGCCCTGGGGTCGTTCGTTTCAGTGATAGCCATGCCACGCCACAAGAACTGGGTGAGTGGAGATGTGCGATCTTGGGTCCATCGAGAAGACCAGCATCCCGAGTGAGAAGGGGAGCAGGAGAAGCGGGACTAACCAGCGATGAGCGGACTCCAAAAGCATACATCAGTCACACCGAGACCGTGTGGGATCAAACCAATACGTATACCTGTGTGGTGTGTTTACTCCGTCTCAGGACCCACGCGCGTCAGTCGGACGAAGTGCGAACCGGCAATGCTCAGCGCCGCGATCGCGTCCTGCGGGTACGTGGTCGGATCCACCGACGCTGAGACCGCAGACTTGCTCAGCACGACCGCGAGCACCACGAGTGTTGACAGGCACGACCGTGTTGAGCCGCAGGTTCTCGCGTACGACGGCCTCCGGGTCCTTGGTGGGGAACTCGGTCTCGCCTCGCATCAGCTCGGGAAGCTGTGCCCACAGCTCATCACGGACCTTGGTCTGGGATGTCCAGGTAGTGCACTATCATCGCGATGACCCACGACATGGTGGAGGCCGTGGTCTTGCAAGCAGCACCATCGTCATGTCACGTAGTTCCTTGACGTCGAGCTGGTCGCCGCTCGGCTCGAGAAAGAGCGAGAGGATGTCATTGGACTTGATTCCGCTCGCGCGAGCGAGTCGTGGAGCCGCCGGTACACAACCTGCTCGAGCCAGGCGACGTCCTCAAGTTTGCTGTCTTTCGTACCCGATCCGCAGCAGGTGCTTGAGCTTCCACGAGGAGACGAGCAGCTGCTGGCGATAGAGCGTGGCGAACCGTGCGCGGTCCGACCGCTCGAGGAGCCCTCGCGCTTCTCGCGCGCCAAGAAGTCGAGAGATCCATGCCAAAGCCGATGGCCGTCGATACGTCGGTTACGAACAGCTCGAGCAAGTGCTTCGACATCGATCTCTTGTTGCTTGATACCCACGAAGGCTTCTACCAGAGGTGCTGGAGTTCGTAGGGGTCTGTCATGGTGGCAGATCAGACGCCGATCTTCTCTCACGCAATCGGAGAGTGTTACCAAACCACTGGGCCCGGTCGAAAGAGCATGATCGGGGTCTGTCTCAGCGGCGAAGTACTGATGGCAGCCATCACGGATAGTGGGCGCGTCGTTGTGGTTGGCTGAAATCGCACGGGTTCTGTTTCCTTTCTTGGGATCGTGTCGTGCGTTGCGGGAACTATCCACCATGGGCCACGCGCCCACCGAAGGTCTCCGATCACGCCAGTTCCGTCGTGGCGTGAGTTGCGTTATTATTCGTCCCAGTCGCACCCGACGATGCCCCCCGCGAAGCCGCCGCCGCCGCCCACGCCGTCGACCGACGGCGACCGGTGCCGCTCGTCGATCTATGACAGCACGATCGCCTGCTGGCGGAGCCACACGTGTGCCGAGTGCCTCGAGATCGATGTACGTGGAGTCGAAGTGGAGGGTGGTTCTCCAAAATTATAGTACGATCGTCTCACTGCGTTGGGTGGATATTAATACCAGGGATGTCTGGTCAACGCCGAGGGGGTCTGCACCAATGCCACGAGCGAATCGGACGTGGACGAGCACCGCTACACGCTCGCGATCGAGCAAAACCTCGTGCTTCCGGACGCCAAGTCGGATCCACGCATGAACGAGACGCAGAAATGGATTTTTGAGGCCACGCAGGCGACGTACTGTCCGGCGAAAGACCCGATCTGCAAGAAATGCATCGCCGCCGACTTTTGGTCGACCACCAACACGACCACCGACAGCCGCTTTTGCGTCGGTGCCAAGGGCTGCGTGTGTATCCACAGTTGCGCCAAGCCCACGAGCACGTGCGATCTCATGGACCCGAAAAAGAACGACACGATTGCGTCGTCCTCGTCGTCGTCCTCGAGATCGTATGGAGACGAGCAGCTCCCCACCGACGACGAATGCCGCTTTGTATCCGACAGTGGACAGAAATGCCGTACGTATCGCTCGTGCCAGGACTGTCTCTCCAAACAGGTACATTACGTGGACTCCCCTCGTGACCACTGACGAGCGAGCCTTCTCACGAGCGGTTATGACAGGGCTGCCGTGTCTCCGAGTACGGATACTGCGAGCGTGCCAACAGCAACACGACGGCCGAGGCGTCCAAGTCCGATTATCAAATCGCGATCAAGCAAAACCTCGCGATCGCTGGTGCGTATAGTGGCAATGCGACCAAGCCCGAGCGTCAGTACTGGACGTTCGCGTCGCTCGAGGCGAGGTACTGCCCCGTCGACGATCCTGTCTGCAAGCGATGCACCGATGCGAATTTCTGGCTCAACAAGGGCTCTCCAGCCGACAGTCGCTTCTGCGTGGGCGCGGGCGGGTGCGTTTGTATCGCCAACTGTGTTCGCGCCGATGGCTACTCGGCGTGTTCGTCCCAGTCCGTCGAACAGATCAGCATCGGCGACAAGGGCAAGAGCGAAAACCGCGTGTGGGTGCTCGTGGTCGTGATCGTGTGTGGTGCGGCGATCTTTTCGATCCTCGTGGCATTGTTTCTCAAGCGCCGACAGAGAACGACGCCCCCACCCGAGCTGCAAGCGCCCCACTTAGCACCGTCGGCGCCACCTGCGTCGCCCGGACTGGACGTGAATGACGAGTTTGGTTTCTACAGCGACGGCACGAGTCCAAGCGTTCGTCTGGTACCGTCGGCACCACCGACGCCTGGACCGGATCTACAGTCGTCCGCACCAGAACTAGAGATGCCAGCATTGGCGTCGGCGCCTCCACTCGATTTGCACCCGCCAGCCCGCCTCGTGCCTGCGGATCGGGTCACTACAGCTCCGCCACAGGAAACACCCCCTGCCGAGTCGCTTCCACGTGAGAAGAAGCCTAGGCTGGAGCTCTACGGCTGGATCTCGCACCGCCAACAACTCATCGACGAAGAAACGCGACGGTTGCACGACGTGGGCGAACGTGTCGTCGTGAGTCCAGCTCACGTTGCGCTCTAGAAATCCTCCCTCGCCTTTGCCCGAGCGCATCACTTTCGTCAAAATTCTCGAGGCATTCAAGATCTCAGCGCCTTTCTCCGCCGTTGAGAACAGCCCCCTTCCTCGACTGACTGTCTGCAAGTGATTAAAGCGTGTCCGAATCTTTAGTCGAATCTTCAAGTCGACGAATCACCACCGACTTTCTCGAAGTGCATGCGCATCCTCCGCCTGAGAACATCCTGTCTGCAGCCAGTTGAAGTGGTCGCACTGACCAGCCAGAGCACCACATTCCTCAAGTTCGGACCTCGCCAACGGGACAAATGGAAGCTTCATCGAGCATCAATCACGGCGAAGACTATACACCTACGGACCACGCGTGTGCTGGCCAGGCCCGTGGCCAGTTGGATGAGTGTGATAGCCGTCGAATCTGCTCTGCGTGCCTGCAGCTTCCGGTGCGTCGACGGTCTACGGATTCTCTGGTTTGTGCAATGCAAGGCACTAAATACTCTCGTATCGCTAGGGCTGTATGATTAATTCACGAGGCGAGTGTGTGAGCCGAGAGAGTGCGACCGGCTCCTCCACGGATTACGCACTCGCGCGCCGCCGTGGTTACGAGCTGCCGGACGCAGAGACCAGTGACCTGCACATCAAGAACAATCGGTTCGAGATTCAGTTTGCCGCTGTGTATACTAAGTATTGCATGCAAGACGATCCGGTGTGTTCACGTTGCAAAGAAGCCAACTTTTGGGCGCCGGCGGCGCTCCACAACACCAGTGATAGTCGCTTCTGCGTCGGCCACGAGCAGTGCGTCTGTATTTTCAACTGCGAGGTGTCGTCGAATCCTCAGTGTCGTCCCTCTGATGATAATTCCCGTCTTGGTCCGACCAGTTTTCCTCAAAATTCTGTGGAACTTGACGGCAACGCGATTCCCACGCTTCGGTCGAGCCCTCTAATGGCATCCAACGAATCGCAAACGACTACGGCACTCGCGTGGGTCGCAGTGGCTTTCTTAGCGGCTATCGTGGTGGGGCTGATGCTGCGTTCTTGCGTGAGGAGATGCTCGTCGCGACGCGCCAACCGACCTTCAAGATTGTGGAGGATTTTCCGTCGGGATCCCCATATTCTCTCTATTAGCGACGAGTATAATTTCTACTTGAGTCTCACGACACCCTCACCAACGTCTGAAGTGGGAACACCAGCATCTCAGGAGCGAGAATGCTCGACTCAAACGGAGGAGGCTCACACCGCACGACCCCGAGGAACCGATTCCGAGGTTCCGCTGCGAGATCACGACCAGCCACGTCCACGCCGAGCGAGTGAGGTAGGACGCCCGACGCATCTGCAACTCCACGGATGGAACGCTCACCGGCAGAGTGTGATCGATGCCGAGTGGAATGAGCGGCTGTGTGTTGGTAGACGCACGACGCTGTGATTGTCGTGTGGACGTGGAGAACAAGCACTGAATATGCGACTTCCTCGAGCTGATGGAAGCACTTTGAGTTGAGATTGTTTATGGTGGGTCACAGTGACAATAGTGGACTCGTGAAACATCGAGTAGACTTGTCGTTATGATCGCTGAGTTAAAGTGGCCTCATCGCCAGCTTATTCAACCGCATTGGCCTTGCCAACACACAAACGTCAAGTTCGTCGAGCGTCAAGCACGACAATGGCACAACAGCGTCGGTGGTATCACCGCGTATTGCGGAGATAATGGCGACATCTCAGAAAGGGACTGGATCGAAGGTTGATTGAAATTGGCCACTGACGTGGAAGCAAGCAGTCAAGCAGACCGGTCTCTTGGATTTCGGGGGAGACAGAGGAGAGAAGAACCTCCGCCGCGTCGCAAGAGAGGCCAGGCGCGCAGGTTCTCTCGCCCTCGCCTTCGTGCTCACCAATGCTCACTTTCGATCCTGCCACGTCGAGACGACGCGTTCAAGATGAAGACCGAGAAAGATATAACGTACGACGCACGGCTGCGCGTTGTCAGCGATGCACTCGCGACGGTGGAATCCCCAGGCGATTTCTATACGAGCGGGGTCCGCGCGCCGTTCCCGCTGTTGGGACTGGCTGTGGACGGCGTCGGCGAAATCTCGCTGCCGCTCACGGAGGGCGAGCCATCGCGCGCCGTTTGGCCTCCGTGAGCAGACGATCGTCGACACGCACGTACGCAACACATGGGAGCTTTCGATGGACCAGTTTCGTCTCGCGAATCCGGCATTTCACGATATTGTCGCAACAGAAATCATCAAGACGTGTCGCGGCCCGCTGGGCATTCACGAGAGTATCGTGATTGAGGCCAAGCTGTACAAGTTTCTGCTGTATGAGCCGGGCGGCAAGTTTGCACGCCACCAAGACAGCGAGAAGGAGAATGGGATGTTTGGTACGCTCGTAATGGTGCTTTCGGGTCGCTTTGCCGGTGGTGAGCTCGTCGTGCACGCTCCGTCATCGGAGGTCGACGACCAGCAGGCGTCGACAACGACGCATGTGTTTGATGCGGCAGCGATGGCCCCGTGTGCGATCAAGTATGCGGCGTTTTATGGCGACTGTCCGCACGAAGTGAAGCCTGTGACGAGTGGGTATTAACACCGACTGTGTCTGACTTACAACCTGGTCAAGGCCGCATGTCCGTCGGTTCGTGGCGAGCTGCCGCAGTTTGGCAAAGAAAGGGTTGAAGTTTGACAAAGAAAGCAGCTCGGCATACACTGGCAACGAAGAAGCGAGCAGTGAGCGCTGGTACTCGTCGGCCGCACTCGTCGTCGCACCGGCCAACATTGCATTTTGGTGGGCTATGAAGTGGCAGGAACCTTCGTTGCTACTCCAGTCGTGGCTGGCGCTCGCCGAATCGAACCCAGCGCGAGCACGCATCGTCGCACGCGCGTTTGGTGCGGCTACGGTGGACTGGTCTCTGACCAGCGCGCTTGGGCTTTGCGTTCTTGAAACGGCCGCGGCGTTCGGTGAAATTGACATGCTCTGCGCGCTTCTTTCGTCGATCAAACCGTTCGAGTTCCAACCAAAGCTTGCTCGGCTCGTTGCAGCCTTGGATGCCAGCAATTTGGCCACGATTGCGACGATCGTCGCAGCGGCGTGGGTCCGAAGCAGACGATTGGTGAAGAACCAAGTGAATTTGATTGCGTCGATGCGAGAAGGCGTCACGGACTCGGCTGTGCTTGCCACCGTTGCGGGGGCTGTGAACCACGTTCCGACCGTGCACTCGAAGTACTTCCTTGGCAACAGTAGCGACGAAGCGACGCTGGGCGAGGAGGACACGACACCAGAAGAATATGCACGTGTACTGGCGTTGGAGTTGCGCGTCTCTGTAGATCGAGCGAAGGAACTTGTCGCGGCGTGTGAGGCAAAGCCCTTGGTGCTGATTGTCGCACGTTTGACAGTAGAGACGCCACTTGTTGCAGTAGCGCCACGATCGTGGCGATTGCGGACCATGCAATGGATCGCCTGAAGCGACTTCTGCCCGAGATCCGAATGGAAGACTACCAGTTTAACGTCACATGCATGTCCTACACAAACATCTCGTGTCCCAGCTGCACCGAGCTAAACCAGTTTATAAAGTCTACAAAGGAGACGGCGGAGTTTTATGAGGAGGGTTTCGACTCGCACCTGATGCCACGACTCGAAAGAATGAACCGACTCGACCGGGTTACAGTGTCGACGGACAGTGCGACAGGGTCGGTCACGCTCAAGAAGACGTACGAGAGTGCAGTCTACAAGCAGGCGATCCAGGAGATGGCAAAGCTGGGTGAGTTGGAGACTGAATCGATTCGAAATGCGGTGGTAAGTCGAGCCTCCACCGCTCAGACTCAGTAGGTGTGGATGTCGGTGCGCGGTCACATCAAGCAGGAACAATTGATCTCATCTCTTTTGCTTTGCCGTTTCATACACTCCACTGGGAAAGCCTGCACGCCGTGGAGCACCGTCGATGGGCTTGATCTGACAGGAAGAAAGATTTGTGCCAACGTCAGCAAGGGTGTTCTTGGCTGTGAATTGGTAGACGCACGGCTTTGTGATTGTCGTGTGGTGGATCGTGGACCTACACGACGGCCCTAATTATCGAGGCTCCATCGAAAATGTCACTAGGCGAGTCGATTTCTATCAGGAGTCGTCTCGACCACAACGTACATCGTTGGAACTGGCTCATCTCGCAGTGCGACCTCGCTATCTTCGACAACGCGGGCGACAGGCGGTTGACCACTCGCTCTCGTTCTCCTTCGCGTTTGCCGCGTCTTGTTCATGTACAAGACCCCTCCAGCCGCGATCAGACCTCCCACAACCACGACGATAGCAAGAACAATGACTGCCGTCACAAGTGGACTCGGCGCTTTGGCGGGCGTGTTCTCAAGCCTGTTGCTGTGCTCGGACCCGTAGCCAGTTGCAGAAGGCGTGGCGCAGCGAGATTTCTGATCGTGCCGCATACAGTTCGCGATGCAAGTACAATTGCCCTCCCCCAGGCAAAAGCGACTGTCTATCAATGCGTCTGAGAAGGCCCAGAACTTGTTCTGCTCACAGAGCGTGCACACCGTGTCGTTGGACGGACAATACTTGAAGTCGGAGGATGGGAACTGCCATTTTTGCGGCCTTGCCAGCGCCGTCTCGTTCGCAACTCGCGCAGCCGGCAGCACCAGGCTCCAGTTGAAGGCTTGGTGGTAGTCATAGTTCTCACCAGTCGATCCGATCGAATCTGTGTTGGCCTCGCAAAACCCATCGATCCCAATCCGGCAGCCCTACGAGTGCAAGTCCGTTATTCCGCACGGGGGACGAAAGAACACACAGCAACCCACGTACCTCTTTCTCCAGGCACGACTGGCAGCCCCGGTAGATCGAGCAGCCTGTTGAAGCATCCATACTTGAGTACCGACAGTCTTGAGGCGTGGCGACGTCCTTCATTTCTACCAAGACTCGCGATGGTGGACACACTGGCTCAGGCGGCATGGTCTCACAATTCGAGACGCACACGCAGCCATTCATGCCCACACAGAAGCGACTGTCGGGCTGCTCGCCACGCGTCTGCCAGAACGATTCTTTGATGCACCGGCTACAAACGGTATCGTTTACTTCGCAGTAGCTCACTTTCGTCGCAGGAAACTCCCATTCCTGCGGCAGCGTCTCGTTCGGCTCGTCTCGCGCGTGGGACAACGTGAGCGAGAGCTCTTGTGCACGGCGATAGTCGTATTGGGCCGTCGCCAATGACGCGGACGTGCACACGCCTGTGCGGCCGATCATACAGCCCTTTGCGAGCCCACAGGGCGTAAGGATTTAGCATGTCCCGCCACAGATGGAAGAGCTGTCTGTACCTACCGGCTCGCGTAGACAGGCGGCGCAGGGCCGCGGCTGATAGCATTCGGTGGTGGCATCGACGCTCTCGTACGCGCAGCGGTCGGTCATGGCGCTCGGCGTTGGCGCCAGCATTGCTGGACAACAACGTCTGAGCAATCGTCGGATCCCCGCGGAGCCGGGGGGTCGTAGAAGATAGCCAGAGGAGGTCCACGAGCAGACGAGAGGTTCAGATGAGATGCCGTACATCTTAGTATAGTACTTTATTCGGTTTTGAGCTGCCAGTCTACTGCTATAACACCATGGGAATGACGACTCCACCGTGGCAGATCCACACGATGAGACCATCAGGCTGGCCGCACGAAGTACATTCGCCTGGTTCGAGCATCGGATCCACACTGGGCCGAGATCAACCACGCACCACATCACAAGCACGGCCCCCACGACCATAGCGATGATCACGATCTCTGCAAACGGTTTCCGGCCTTCTTCGTCGTCGCCGATGCTGTTGGATGCTCGTGACTGCTGCTCTGTGAGTCCCGACGTATTCATCTCGCGAGCGTCAGAAAAGGTGAGGCTGCATGCAATTGCCAAGCGGTAGTCCAAGTCCTTCGGGTCGTAATGATCCCGCCATTCCACGAACCAGCTCAGCTCGCCGCTCTCCGTTCACCGACATCACACACCCCTTGGAGAAAGTATGTTTGTATCAATATCAATCAGTATTGCCGATCATGTAGCCCTACGTTACAAAAAAATCAACTCAGTTTTCAGATGACCATGGAGGTTCGTCAAGACCACTGATCTCTCAGGCTCACTTTGGTTCGCAGGCATTGGCCGCAGGACTGATATTAGTTCCAGCATTGGCCGCAGGACTGATATTAGTTCCAGCAGTCGGTCTTGGTGTTCCACGACTCGTATGTGTACTGCATGGACATATCTTTTATGAGCAGATATTGTGAATTCCAGCCAATCTTTCCATCTTCGAGCCTTTCGTTTCTGGATTTTGACTTGCCGGCCAAACGCCACGGCACGCTCATTTGTTGAAACAAATGATGAAGCAAATTTGATTGGTCATTATGTGCCAAATGTGGACCAATCATCTGGATATTATTTGATAGCAAAGGTGCGGCGATTTTGCGGCGTTTGGTTTCCGGCATTTGACCAACCGC
>JAADVY010000856.1:0-11815 GCA_023336035.1 Pythium plurisporium
AGCAGCGCACGCATTTCCGGTTTGCCGACTCCAAGACGACGGGCGCGTTCAAGCACGCGGGCCATCGCGACTCGTACCGTCCGGACGTGGGTTTTGCGGCTCTGCAGTTTGCGGGCATCGTGTGTCGTCGCCTGCAAGACGATGAGAGAGGGGGAGAGGAGACCGTGGACGGCGAGGCGCTGTGGTCCACGGACGGCACGAGTGAAGGCACGCGACGAGTCACGCGCTCGGTCTCGCGACCGGCTTTCTTCGCTGAATTCCGCGGGCGTCTGTTCTTCCAGGCAACCACCGCCGATTACGGCGCCGAGCTGTGGGCATCGGACGGCACACGGGCTGGCACGCAGCTGATCGCGGATGTGTCGATGGGAACAAAAAGCAGTTCGCCGGAGCAGCTCACCGTCGCGAGTGGGAAGCTCTTCTTCTCGGCCACGACAGAAGCGTACGGACGTGAACTGTGGGTGAGCGATGGCGAGCCGCGTCGCGAGTTTGCACAGGTGAACCATGCGGCCACAGCCACGCGGCTCGTGCTGGACATTCGCACGGGTGGGACGTCGTCGCATCCGCGTTTCCTCGCGGCTTTGCCCGCCGCGGGAGTGGTGCTCTTCCAGGCTGACGATGGTGTCCGTGGTACAGAGTTGTGGAAGAGCGACGGCTCAGCGGCGGGAACGACGCTCGTCGCGGATCTCCGTCCCGGCCCACGTGGGTCCTCTCCACGGTTCCTGACGCTTTTCAACGGTCGTGTGTTTTTCCAAGCGGACGACGGCGTGCGAGGAGCTGAACTGTGGGTCTCGGACGGCTCCACTTTGGGCACGCAGCTGCTGGTGGATCTCGTCGCTGGCGCGCGTGGCTCGGGTCCTCGCTATCTGTCGGTATTGGCGATGCCATCCGTGATGAACGGAATCAACTTGCTGGTCTTCGCGGCGGCGACGGACCGCGATCCTCAGGTCGTGGAGTTCTGGACGTCGGACGGCTCGAGCAGTGGCACGCAGCGGCTCTTTGCTGGCTCGCATGAGCCGACAGTTCTCAATACCGCGGCGATGGACACGATTCACGACGGCCGTGCACGACTGCTGCCGCTCGCGGGCGGGTTTGTGGTCTTTGGTCGTCGATTCGATCCACTGGCATCATCTTCCCAAAGTGGCTCCGCCAGCAGAACGCGTCCACTGGTTGCTATTGCACGATCTCTGACGCTCGTGGACGATGACACTGACGATGACCGACGCTACAATCTCTCCCTCCAGAGCCAGTGGGGGGTGCTGTCGCTCCCGAACCGCCACACGTGTGGTATCAGTCTCGACGATTCGAATACGACGCTCATCATGCTGCGTGGCTCACTCGCTCAGCTCAATTGTATGGTCGCGCAGGTCGCGTACGCGGCGACCCAGCGACCTCCTAATACACAAGCCGTCGACGGCTGGGACGACGCGATCGTCGTCACGCTCAGTGAAGAGGCCACCACAGCCGACGATGACGGCCGAGCGTACGAGACCACGCAGCGTGTACCGGTTCGTGTCGTGACGATGAACCACGCGCCCCTCATCGAGCTGCCAGCGCGTGTGGTCGCCGCCGTAGACGTGTGGACGCCAGTGTCTTTCATCGGTGTGAGTGACGAGGACGCGGGCGACACAGCGACACTGCTGCTGCGCGTGGCGGCGTCGCGTGGCCGTGTGCGGCTCGTGGATGTGGACCGCTTGCCCCCGACGGTCGTGTTGCTGAGTGCTCAGGACCCTCGCGGCGCTGCCATGCTGGAGGTGGCGGCATCGCTCGAGGGACTCAATGCGCTGCTAGCTGGTCGTCTGCAGTATGCCTGCTTACGGGTGGACGGTTGTGCGGCTGGAGATGACGACGTGCTTGCGGTCACCGTGGACGACAATGGGTTCACGGGCCGTGGCGGCGCGCAGTCGGCCACGCAGTCGACGCCGGTCGTGGTCGTCGGAGAGGAACACGAGTAGACAAGAGGAGGAGAGGCGCTGTATTCCGCATTAACTGCTGGTGGTAGAAGCCGCCTCGTGGGCGAGCTCTGACGCCGTCTCCGCGAAGAAATCGGCGTCGAACGCGTCGCCGTCAAAGCTCCCGCGGTACGTGACCAGCAGCTGCGCGTCGTTCTTGCGGGCGAGCGACTTGAGCGTTTTGAACACGGCCTCGTCCGCAAAGTGGCCGTCCTTGTGGAGCTTGTGCAGCGTGCGCAGCATCGCGGCGCCGTCGTCAGCGTCGGACGACGACGGCGAGGAGGAGGACGCGGTCGAGGCGTCGCTTGCGGACACCGCGTCGTCGGTGTTCTTGTCCGAGGCGTCCGCGTCCGTGGGCTCGACGTAGCCTTCGATCGCGCGCGGGTTTTGCTTGAGCGCCTCCTGGAAGCGCGCGACGTCGGCCTCCGTGGGCACGATGATCGCGAGTGGCTGGCCGGGCGGCACGTCCTTGGTCTCGGCCGGGACCACTACAGTGTAGCCACCATATTCATTAAATTTCTTTCAGCAAAAAAATGCACTGTTTCCAGTTGTGGTTTTGCCCACGTACAGATCCGAGCGAGGTAACCTTCGTCGCCGGCGTCCAACACAAACACGAGATCGGGCGTATCGATCTCGCACATATGGGATCCGTCCTTGATGACGTCACCCTCGCGCGCGTGCCACTTGGCGAGCGTCACGCCGGTCGCGCTGCCGCCCGAGATCTGCTCAAAGTCGAGGTCGGGCATGCGGAATTTGATGTGGTCGGGCAGCAGCGACGCCGCATTGTCGGGCGCCGTGACGGGCGTCTCAGTCGAGAGCCAACGCAGGGAAGTAGTAGTAGACGAGGCGCACGAGACAGCCAGCGCCGAGCGCCGCAGGAGCGTCGGACGAAGGCGACGCAGCGTCGTCGCGAGCATGGTGGTCATCGGCCGAGATCTGGTTGCGGGGAGGAAGCACAGAGTCACTACAACGAGGGAAACAGAGTCCCGTAAGTACGCAGTAGCGTATTTACGAGCGACTGGCTGTAAAAAGGCAGGGAGTGGGTGAATGGGTGGTTGGGTTCTGGGGTTTTGGGTGATACAGTCCCCAACCCGCTAACCCGCTGTGGCTGTTGGGCCCGTGTGTGGGGGGAACTGCGTATTGGATGGTGGCGACGGTCGGCCCAGTCAATATCGTTGGCCAGCTTGGCCCGCATTTTCGCAGGCGGAAAAGAGGAAAACCACTCGAGCACCATGAGGTGGGTGCATCGCCGTCGGGACGAACGCGGCGGCGTGAAATGGAGAGACTAACCTACGATGTCTCGCTGTGCAGCATTGAGAACAACACGACGCTGAACTTGTCGCTGCGCCTGCGTGGTGGTGGTAAGGTCCACGGTTCGTTGGCTCGTGCCGGTAAGGTCAAGAACCAGACCCCCAAGGTCGCCAAGAGCGAGGAGAAGAAGAAGGCGCTCACGGGCCGCGCCAAGAAGCGCTGGCAGTACAACCGCCGCTTCGTCAACGTCGTGCCCGGCGCCAAGAAGGTCGGCCCGAACTCGAACGCCGACAAGATGAAGTAACTTTCGTCGCCCCTTGTTGCTGATGACGACCGGAGGATCCTCTGCTTTTTTTCCGCTTGAGCGGCGAGTATGACCTGCTGCATACCCATTGCGTTTGGTGGGTGGGTCGTGCTCGTCGCGGTTCGATAAAATATGTTGCCTTTTTGCCGAGGTACCGTCGTCCGTGTCGTGTGCTGCCCGCTTCTCTTCTAGCGTTTGTGTGTGTGGTGGCGAGTTCGAGGCGCGTCGTGGTGGGGTGGCGTGCTGTGTCATGGGCGAGCGAGTGGCCGTAAGCGAGAGAGACGTGGGGAGATCACAGGGTACTTGTGAAGAAGTGGAGTGAGCCTACAGCAGCGGGATCCCATGGGGGAGTGATCGTTCAACCCAAAATAGGCGAGCCGTTGCCGCGTTTAAGACTGACAGGCAAGCGAGGGATCCATCTCCAGCATAGCCAGCACCATGGACAGCGACGACTCGGCTGCATCGGAGGTGGCGTCCGACTTCGACGCGTACGAGGACAGTTTCGTGGTCGACGAGATCGAAGAGGACGACGTGCCCGCCGCGCCGCCAAAGCCCACCAAGTCTAGTAGTCCTGGTCCTGTCCTCCCAGTTGTCTCTCTCTCTACAGGCAAACCATCGGCCATCGACGAGACCTCCAACCCGTACGAGGAGGACTACGAGGCCGACGACGACGCCTACAGCGTCGACTTTGAAGATGCCGACGAGCCGGTCAAGCCCAAGCCAACGGTATCACGGAGCCCCGTGCGACGCGATGCACTTGCTCCACCGCCTGCCATCGCCGAGGACGCCGAGTACGCGTACAGCGAGGCGTCGTTCGAGGACGAGAGCCGTCTCTCGCAAAGTGTGAACCGCCTCGTTGTGGACCTGTCGGTGCCCGTGCGGCGTGACTCCAACGGCTCGGGAGGTGGCAGTCCACAGGCCAAGGCCCACGTGAACACCAACTCGCCTCATGTCAATCTGAAGGTGCTGTCCAAGCCCTCGCCGGTCCGTGGCGGAGGTCTTCCAAGTCCTGGCAAGACGGCTGCTACCACGACCAGGCTCTCAGTGCCCCCGCCGGCACCGAGCGTCGCCGGTGTGCATCACCTCACGGCAGCGGCGATGACGCTGCTAGACCAGGAGAGCGACAAGTCGCTGTCGCTGCTGCTACGCAAAGTGGAGAGCAAGTACCAGGACGAGCTGGAGGAGCTCCGCGAGAAGAACGCGCTGCTCGTCTGGAGAGAGCGAGAGCTCAAGACCGAGTTGCGGATCCTCAAAGACGAAGCCAAGATGCGCAAGAGCCGCATGGAGAAGAAACGCAAGCGAGCGGCGGAGCGTCGACGGGAAGCCGAGACAGTGGTAGAGCGATTGCGGACGGATGTGACCGAGCTCACGGCTCGCGTGCAGGCGTCGGACCAGCGACTCGAGCAGCAGCTCATGGCGAACGAGGCGCTGCGAGTCGCTGCCGAGCACGGCGAGAGCGAGCGGCATCGTGTCGAGAGCCGCAACTTGGCACTCGCCGAAAAGCTGCAGGCAACGCTCAGTGACTTCCACGCTCTCAATCTCAAGTACGAGGCCGCCGTGTCAGCAAAACTCGCAGCCGAACGCCGCGTCGACGAGCTCGCCACCCAGCACAAGATGGAGTGTGAGGTGCTGAGCCACAAGGCACGCATCGACGTCGAGGCCGTGCTGCAGACGCTCGCACTCGAGCGGGCAGCATGGCAGAGCGAGCGAGCGACATTACCGGAGACGCACCGTGTGCTCGTGGACAACGAGCGCGAGCGGATCGAAAAGCTCGAGGCGCAGCTGCAGGTGCGAGTGCGAGAGATGGAAGCCCAACTCGCACGGGAGAGCGTGCGGTTTGAGAAAGAACTCGCACTCGCGTGGGAAAACAAGAAGGCAGCCGAAGACCGAGCTGAGAAGAGGGTCCACGAGGAGCTCGCCAAGATCGCACGTGAGCGGGATGCGCTGGATGAGCAGCGACGCGAACTGATGCTGTCAGTGACCAAGAGCTCCGCCCGCATGGACGAAGAACGTGCCAGGCTTGACACGACACGTGAGCAGCTTGAAGTACGGCGACTGCGGCTCGTGGAGGAGCGCGCTGAGCTGGATGCCAAGACGGCGTACGTCGAAGACCGAGTCCATCGGCTCGCGCAGGAAGAGAGCGTGCTCGAGGCTCGCAAGGGTGAGCTGACAAAGCTCGGGCGGGAGACGCTAGAGAAGTCGCGGCTGATGGCTCAACGCATGGAGGCGTTCGCGGAGATGAAGCGCGAGCTGGAAAAGTTGCGGGCGGTGCAGCAGCAGCTGCAGGCTCAGGTTGTAGCGAGTGAGGAGAACTCAACCCAGTTGCGACTGGAGAAAGCGGCCTTGGAGAAGACGGCGAGGCAGCTGCAGCACGAGCGACTTCTTGTGGCCAAGCAGCGCGTGCAGTCGCGTCAGTTTCTCGATGGTGCGAAGAAGCTGGAGCTGCTGCTGCACCAACAAAAGGCGCTCGAGCAAGCCGTACCGAGGGGATCAGTTCTTTCCACTTCAACAAGCTGATTGACGAGATCACGTTTACAGCGTTTCATAAAATAGATTGAATGGTTTACAGATTTTTCGTTTTTTGGGAGTGTAGAGCAAATTGGTCGGGGGTAGAACGTAGAGAGGAGGATCATGGCAGTAGTGTACGAAGAGAAGGTCACCACGAGCACATCATGCGCGTGGGGCGAGCTCGGCTGCGAAGTCGAGCTGGCGTGGGTTGCGTGGGGGCCTTCCAAGAGTGGGAAGCCGCCCACCCTGACAAGGATTCTAG
Source organism: Pythium plurisporium (assembly GCA_023336035.1). Classification (NCBI taxonomy): domain Eukaryota; phylum Oomycota; class Peronosporomycetes; order Pythiales; family Pythiaceae; genus Pythium; species Pythium plurisporium. The sequence continues at coordinate 6,275 of JAADVY010000856.1, forward strand.
TGGGGTTGGGGGGAGGGGGGGGGGATCATTTAGGCAGCGGCAGGCTTGGACTCCAGGCTAGCGCGAGAGAAGAGACCTCCAAGAAAGCTCTTGCGTGGTGTCTCCACGGGGGTCGAGATCGGCTGCACAGGGGCGGTTGCCACGGTCGACGACTCGGTAGTGCTGGTGCTGTTCGAGTTCGAGCGAATGATAGGTTCTTCCATGTCGACGTCCACGTTTTTAGTCAGCCCGCTGGTACGAGACGCGTCAGCGTTGACGACAGCGGGTTCCTGACTGAGCTCGGCAGTCGGCTCCTGCTCGCCCTCGACCTCGGCCTGGTTGTCGCTCTTGGCGTCTTCCATGTCGACGTCGTCGTCATGACGGGCCATCTTCGCTGGAGGCGGAGGAAGCAGCGCGGCACCAGATTCGCCACGACCACGGCGCGGTGTCGTGGATACCGATGTAGCCTGAGGTACGGTAGCCACCGACACGTTGATCACTTCAAGAGGTGTAGTCACGGTCGGAGCGGTCGGATCAGCGACCGTCGTCTCTGTCGTCGAATCGGATTCCGACACGACGACAGCATCGTCCGTCGACACAACCGGCGAGTCTGTCGTCGTCATGGGAGCGTCCGTAGAGACCGTGTCCACATGTGCAGTCGCTTGCATCGCATCGTCGTCGATTGACGAACCCGTATCCGTACGCGTTCCACGTACAGTGTCGCGCAGATAAGTGAGATCAAGCGGGCTTTGCTTGTAGACCGACTTGCGTCGTTCGTGGTCGTCGGACGCGTCGGTTTCCGCGGCATCCCCAGCGGATAGCGCCGCACCTCGAGGAGTCGACGCAGCACTTGCCGTGGCTCCGAAGCCGGGGCCCTGGACCGGCATGCGGCTTGGCGTGAGGCCTCCGCCAATGTACGAACGTGGCGTGTTCGTCTCGTTGAACAGCGCACCATTGTGGGCGCGCGAGGCCGGCGTCGTCGACGAGGCAAAAGTCGAGGTCAGCCGGCTGGAGCTGCTGAAGATGTTGTGGCCACCTCGCGTGCTGCCACTTCCGCCCTTGAAAAAGCGGGCCGTGCCGGGCGTGGAGTTGCCGCTGTTGCCGCGGTGGGCACGGCCATCAATGACGGATCGCGAGGACGCCGTGGAGCGCATCGACAGGTTCGACTGTGCCGACGCCGTGGAGTAGGCCGAGGGCGTTCCGGGCGGGCCACTGAGGTAGAGGTCCATGAGGTTCATCTCGTTGTGGGCGATCGTGCTGCTGGAGGTGACCGAGGACGTGGAGATGTCGGACATGGAGTCGTCGAGCTGGCTATTGTCGCCGCCGTCCTGCGGCCGCGACTTTTGCACGCCCATGTTGCAAATCGAGCAGATGCGCACGTTCTTGAGCGTCGTGCCGGGCACGTCGACCGACTTGAACACGGAGCATTTGCCGCAAATGACTTCCCCACAGCAGCGGCAGTGGTGCCGCGGACGGAACGTACCGAACGGACGACTGCACACGGCGCAATGGAGCCGCTCGTGGTTGGGCACCCACTGCTTCTTGTCGACAAACGTGCAGGCGTTCATTTGCTGCTTCTCGACCACGCGCTTGATCTGCACGACGCTGCTCACGAGCTGCGACTCGGCCATCTTGTAGGCCCACTGCGACGGGAAGTACCCGGCCGGATCAAACCGCGCGACGTGGTGGATCCGCACGACGCTTCGCTCGGCGCGATCCACGCGGTACATGTACCCCGCGAGCATCTTGGCCCGCACGAGCCCGTGCGAGTTCTCAAGCGACGGACACTCTTTGATCTCGATCGAGTTGAGGATGCGGATAAACATCTCGTTGCCGTACGCGTCGACGATCTTGTCCTGCACTTCGAGGCAGCAGTAGTCGCGGTGCGAGACAAGCGGCGTGGGCGTCTTGACCGCGAACCACTTGATGCCGATGTACCGGTAGGGCGCGAGCGGCGTGCGCGGCACGATCGTGGCCACGACGGCGGCGTCCAGCACAGCGGCGTTGAGTTTTTTCATGAGCCGCTGGAACAGCGCGTCGTCGTGGGCCGCGTACGCGCGGGCCACTTCGTCCAGCGACGCCTGCACGTCGCTCTTGCCGCCCACTTCGGCGATGTTGGACTTGTGGGCCTGCGCGCCGCGCGTCGCGCCAAAGTTGCGGAACACGGCCACTCCTTTTTTCTCGCGCATGGGGATCCAGCTATTGCGGTGGCAGTCGCTCAACGCAAACACCTTGCGGATCGACGACTCGGCGAACTCGATGTACTGCCGCCGCTGGTCCTCACTGGGCCGCGCGGCCGCGGCGTTGAAGAACCCCTTGGCGAGCGGCAGCGAGGTGGCCATACTGATGGTGGACGCGTCGGGTTACGGTGTGGACGAGATGTGGATGCGAGGGGTGCGTGGCCCAACGGTGGTTGGTGGAGGCGGGACGATGGATTCTGGACCCACAATCCGGCGGTTCCTCAGTGTGTCTACACGAGTCGGGGTCGTGTGGATTGGGTGTGGCGGCCCTGGGAGAACCAACCGCAGCCGCGTGAACGTTGGGAAGTTGGGAAGTTGGGGAACGTGGGCCAGCCGCAGTGGGGTCTGCGTTGGAAAGTGGCGAGCGGAAGGCCGCGTGCTTTTTTTTGCTGGAACGTGGATCGTGCTGTCGTGCGTGTGGGAGCGTGGGTTGCGTCAGAGGCACAGGTGGGTGGCGAGGTGAGCTAATTGGCTTCGAATAGAGGCCCCTCGTATCCCGCCACGCAAACACCGGGGCCAGGAGCCAGTGGCACTGACGATCTTCCCCACAATTTGGATTAGCATCTGGCATTGGAACTCAGAACAGGCTAGTTTTCTCTATGGCTGGCTACGTATCCACGGTCTTGCCTCTTTTTCGATAAATTGTCCAGCGACGAGCCAGTTTTCTCAGGTGGACCGGCCAGTCTGATTCTTGACGCTCAATGATCAAAGGCCCATCTCGCCATCTCGATGATTGAAGCCTCAACGTCTCGCTGACATGTAGGGACGGCCGCTCCACGTGGACGCAGCTGCAGGCTGCCAGTGAAGTGCCTCGTCCACGACGGCTGTCTCGCGGTTCATCTCATCCACCACGAACACTCGTGATGCGGTTCTCCTCATGGCGCGGCCGTGGCGGCGGCTGTGAGCCGCATTTTCTCGTAGGCCGAGTTGGGGTTGGGCAGGAACTCGTCGGCGACCCATGTGTACGAGATGCGGCGTGTCTGCAGCCAATTGCGAAGCTCGGTCTGGCGCGCCTTGGGGCCGTCCGTCTCGCTAATGTGGTCGCGGAACAGATCGTTCGTGACGAGGAACGCGTTGTGGCGCCGCGCATAGTGAATGCAGTACAGGTCGTCCGAGTCCATGGCCGGCGTGAGCACGACGACCCCCGAGTCCACGAGGATCTCCAGCAACACGCGGTCGTCCGGGGTGATCGTGCAGCGGCCTTCACGGCGACGGCCGCGGCCGCCACCGCCCGAGGCTGCGACACGGCGTCGGAACGACCCGTCGGCATCCACATCGAGGCAGTAGTCTGGGAGAAAGGCGACGACGCGGTCTCCCTGTGCGATAAAAAACTCGGCGCAAAGCTGGATACCACGGCAGGAAAAACGCCGCTGCAGACCGTGACGCATGGCAATATTGGCTGCATCCAACACGACCACTCGTTCGACCACAGAAGCAGATGGGGACGCGATGGGTGCGGTCACAGGAGGTGAGAACCCAGCTGATGGCTTGCTGGATTGCGGAACCCCCTTGTCTTTGGACTTGCTGCTTGAGGTTGACGTGGCAACTTGGTCGGGCGTCCACAGTTCCCGCAGGCCCTTGGCGTTTGAAGAGGCAGTATTCGAGGATGATGACTCGGTTCGTCGAGTGACAGCTTCGCTTGACTTGCTACTATTGTCCGCGACTGACAACTGACCCAATTGATGTGCGATGTTGTCGTGGGCCTCATCAGCAGTCGAAGCGGATGGTGCCGTAGAGGCGATGACTGCCGCGGCGGCAGGTCGAGGCGTCATGAACGACTCAACAAAGCTCAAGAACTTGACGATTCGTCGTTGTAGTAGCTCGCGTTCCGTCATACTCTCCTCTGTTGAGAGATCGTGGACCATTGCGGATCCAGCAGCTGAGTTGGTAATTCCCTCATAGCACGTCAATCCCATCACTTCAACTTCTTCAGTCAACGGGGGTGAAGCTTGCGAAACAGACGAAGTATGGTCTTCGTGCGGGGCGAGGAATCCTCCCGCAATGACGCCTGTCAATACCATGGTGCTCAGCTGCTCACAACTCGCACGAGTCGCCTCAGCCACCATGTCTCGCCACTGGAGCTTGACAAGCCAGTTGAATGAGGTTGTCACGGCAGGCAACATCAATTGCAGCGCATGTTCTCTCTCGCGAACTGAGTGCAAAGGGCTCGTGATTGCAGAAAGGATGCGGTGCAGCAATCCGTTGACCACGGAAACAATGAGTTCCATCACACGAGGGTTGTTAACACTGGTCAGATCGGTCGACTCGGAGGTGACTGTTGATCCATTTTGGACAAATTCCTGTGATGAGAAGTGGCGTAGTGAGTTTGACAATTCCACGACACCTCAGTGAAACCCGAACGTACCATTTTCAGGCATGCACACGAGATGAGCAAACACATAATCCGCACAATTCGCATCGATCCCGCTGTGATGGTCGACTCGTTTTCATCTTGCGAACTCGAGGCCACTTTGTGTCCGCCGCAGATTGAGTCCAAGACTTCACACATTGCGGAGGTCAACTCGTTAGGTGATCGTCTTTGAGTCATGAACTCTTGATGCTGCCCAAAATACGGAGCGACTGCCGTAAGAACTGCACGGTCAAGATTCACCCAGTGCGACATCGCCGGGTCACTGCTGGTGTTGCTGTCTCGGAGACTAGACACATGCACGAACTGGTCCACGAGAGACCCCGGACTCGCGAATGGCGTGGCCGCCACGCGAGATCGAACGAGATGGTACAGCGCTTCGGCACAACGTCCGTCGTGGAGCACGATGCGAGCAAGGTGGTAGTGGGTCTCGCCTTGCGCCACGCACCATCGTCGTGCACGTTCGTAGTAGAGCTCCGGCGTCCGCCAGCTTTTCTTCCCCTGGGTGTTTGCGTGGATCTCGAGCGCGTACATCACATGGGCTTGAGAAAGTGCGAGACGGTGGATGAGAAGCGATTTGGTGGTGTCGTCCGGTGTAGAGACCGAAGCCGACTTATTAGCCTGAACGTCCTGAATGAGCGTGCTATAGTTGCGTAGCGCAACATAAAGAGCATCCCGCAACTTCCTTTCGCTCTCCGCCTTGAGGCGATCCCGCTCCGTCAAGGGAGCGGTCGCAGCCGCCGCCAAAAAACCTTCCAGCGCCGCTAATTCCCGTTGCCACGAGCTCCACAGGCGCTGATCAATGTCCTTGGAGAGAGCAAATCGTGGGAATTGCTTGATGAAGTCGGCACAGACAGTCCGGTAGTCGTGAGCAAGATGACTAGTCATACCAAAGCATTGTGGACATGAGCGACTCGTGTCTTCCTCTTCTCTCTGGCAGAGAGTCTCTGCTAC
>JAADVY010000857.1:0-11808 GCA_023336035.1 Pythium plurisporium
CTCCTACTGCAGCGGATAGACGACGACGCGTCGCCCCCGCGACGACGCTACGTCTCCGTTTCCAGCGACTCTGTGCTGCGGGACGCACTGAAAGAAACGTTTGTACAACCCGAACGCGTGCTCGTGCTCCACATCATCTCACTCGACAAGGTGCTCGGCCAGAAGTCGATCCACGTGACGCCCGAGATCAACCCCAACGTATCACCCGAACCGGTTGCGCCACTCGGAATGGTCTTCCCTACACTTGAAGTCGAAGCCGCGCAGCCCGTACCGGAGGCTATGGCGCTCTCGTCGTCCTTGCGGCTCAGTCGGTCCGTCTATGATCCAGAGAAGCCCCTGTCAGCAGCTTCCGCGAAGCAGCTCTCCCATAGCGATTCGTGGCTCGACCGCAGTCAGGAGTTTGGGTACACGGGCAAGCATGTCGACACCACACCAGCACCTCTTGCTGCAGTCACAGCAGACTTCCAAGCTCACGAAGACGACGCGCCGTTTGCGCTTGCGGCTGCTGGCGCGCAGCTCACCACGGATCGTCAAGAAAGTGTGGACGTGGACGACGCTTCCACGAAGTCCAAGTCAGACAGCGACATTCCTGTGGCCCGTGTTGTCGGCCATGCCCATGACAGTGACGCGCCGAGAATACCGAGCGACTACGTCATGCTCGAGCTCCAGCACGGCGCAGGTCTTGGTGACGTGCCAGCGGCGATGCCCGCCACCAGTGCCTCGACGTTTTTCATCTCGCCAACGTGGCACTTGCATGCCGATGAGCTCAGCGCGTCCGCTCGACTCCGCGCCGCCGAGGTGGAGAACGCGGCGCCAGCCGCCGCACGACCCATCCGCGAGTGGAGCTCGCTCGCTGCGACGACCACAAGCAACAGCAGCAACAGCAGCAGCATGGAGGACTCTTTTGTGATGCTGGACCACTCGGCGGCCAGGGTGAGCGAGTCGACGCGCCGCCGAATTTTGTAGAACCGCTCATAGAACTACACACTTTATCCACCGGTACGATGAGGGAGTGGATCAGGGCATCCCCTCTTTTGACACACATACACCCACGCACACAGATGTAGAGAGCGCATGGCTCCCTTGTGGAGGCATTGACCTCGTAATTTATTCTCCATTCTTCCTCTCCATTCCGCACTTCTCTCTTGAACCCACGTTCAGTGTCTAATCCGATACGAACCGCGTCAATGCTGTTTGTAACTGCTATCTAACTACCATTGTTAAACGACGTATGCGTCATGGGCACGTGCCCATTCTCCGCCAAAGAACGAAAGCCACCGAAGCCATGGCCGCCGCCTCTGTCACGCCGGGCACCGTCATCGACGTGCAAGACGCCGCGCAGTTCGACGAGCTCACGGCCCGCGAGAGCACGCTGTCGATCACGTTCTTCTGGGCCGACTTCCACGAGCTCTGCCGTCCCAACGGCCAGATCGACGTCGTGTTCAAGCAGCTCGCGACGCTCCACCCGCGCATCCGCTTCCTCAAGGTCGCGGCCGAGGACGTCGCCGACCTCTCGGAGCGCTTCCAGATCGCCGTCGTGCCCACGTTCGTGGTCGCGCAGGGCAAGAGCGTGCTCGAGAAGCTCGAGGGCGCCAACGTCGCCGAGCTCGCCAAGCGCGTCGACGTGCTGAGCAAGAGTCTGGCCAAGAAGGCGAGCCAGGCCGAGGCCGCGGCCGCGACGGCGACGGCTGCCGGTGGTGACCAGGCCTCCAAGACCACTGGTGTGGACGAGGCGCTCGCGTATCGTCTCAAGAAGCTCATCAAGTGCGTTTTTTTTATCGTGGGTAGAATCATGTGATGCAGTGGGTCTAACCTTTGTGTCTGTCTTGTGACCACCACCACGCAGTGCGTCGCCTGTGATGCTGTTCATGAAGGGTAGCCCCACCGAGCCCAAGTGCGGCTTCTCGCGTCAGGTCGTCGCGCTGCTGAACGAGGATAAAATCCAGTTTGGTACGTTTGATATCCTCAACGACAACGACGTGCGTCAGGGTCTCAAGGAATTCTCCAACTGGCCGACATTCCCGCAGCTCTATGTCAACGGCACGCTCATTGGCGGTCTCGATATTCTCAAGGAGATGAAGTCGGAAGGCTCACTCGTGGAGCAGCTCGGGCTCACTCAGAACGTGCAGGAAGCCGAGACTGCATTCCAGGAGAGCTTGCGTGCGCTCGTCAACTCTGCTCCCGTGCTGCTTTTCATGAAGGGCACACCACAGGAACCAAAATGCGGTTTCAGCAAAAAGACTGTCAAGCTGCTGCGCGACCATCAGATCCCGTTCTCGTCGTTCGACATCCTCAGCGACGACCAAGTACGTCAGGGGCTCAAGACCTTTTCCAACTGGCCGACGTACCCGCAGCTGTACGTCAAGGGAAAGCTCATCGGCGGTCTGGACATCCTCAATGAAATGGCAGAAGAAGGTGACCTCAGTGAGCAGCTGGGTGTCGCCAAGAAGCCCAAGCGCGTGGAGAACAAGTACGAGCAGCTCATCAACCGTGCGCCGGTGATGATTTTCATCAAGGGCACGCCTCAAGCGCCGCAGTGCGGCTTCAGCCGTCAGCTCATTGAAATTCTCGATGCCGCTGGCTTCAAGTATGACTACTTTGATATCCTCACGGACGACAGCGTGCGCCAGGGGCTCAAGAAGTACTCGAACTGGCCGACATTTCCCCAGGTCTATATCCGTGGTGAGCTGATTGGTGGTCTTGACATCATTCAGCAGCTCCAGGAAGAAGGTGAGCTCGACACGCTGAAGCCTTAGGTTGACATAAGCCGTCTAGTGTTGAAAAAGTGCAAGACGGAAGAATCCTAGAGTCTGGCTTTTTTTCTCATCGATTTTCATTTTGGTAGTCTATCCACAGCACACTAGGTTATCATCACTTCAGAATCTCCGTGATAATACCAGCGGCTAGCGTCGCGCCGCGATCCCGCAGCGTGAAGCGACCAAGCTGACGATACGCTGTGAACGTCTCCAGACAAATTGGGCGTGTGCAGGTGATCTGCACTACCGCAGACTTCTCGCGTGTGATGCACCGTGGCTTGCGTTTCTCAACGTCTCCGTTCTTGGCCAGAATACTCACGAGCCGAGTGATGTTGACGGGTTCATCGACGTGATGCACGTGGATAGTTACGCGTGTGCCCTTGACGAGCGGCACTTCAACTGCAGGCATCGTCATAATCTTCGCTTCAAACTTGCGAACTTGCTGCACCGGCGAGACGATCGAGCACAGGATGCTGCCAGTGCTCAGCGCTGACGGATCGATACCCGTGACGCCCAGATCGATCGTATCCCCCGCTCGCGCATGCGTAATGGGTTTACCATTCTGCTCCAGACCCTTGATCGTCAACGTCTGCCCGATCGGCATCAACATCAACTATCGGAACCACACATTACAAATCGTGAGCAAGTGTTGGTGTGAGTTTACTCCAGGCAGAAAGAAACGTACCGTGTCGCCAATCGCTGCGGCACCAGCATAAACCCGACCAGAGATTGTTTGGCCCAAACTCATCGACTTGGAAACGTCCGATACCGTCATGCGGAACGGTTTGGTGATCTCACGCTGTGGGGGTGCGAACTGGTCGATCGCATCGACAAGTGTCGGACCATTGTACCAACCACATTCCTTCGGATCGAGCTTGGTCAGCAAGTTCGCGCCCGTCATGCCACTCACAGGCACAAACCACAGATTCTTCGGCCTGAAGCCAGACTTGGTGAGGAACGCCGTGAGCGATGCGACAATCGCGTCGAAGCGCGTTTGGTCCCAACCCGTCGAGTCCATCTTGTTGACAGCAACCACAAGTTGCGTGACGCCCAGGCTGCGCACGAGAAGCGTGTGTTCTTTGGTCTGGCCAGAGTTCTCGAACGCGGCTTCGAACTCGCCAGTGGCAGCCGGCACGACCAGCACGGCGACATCCGCCTGCGAGGCACCAGCAATCATCTTAGGGATGAAGTCACGGTGCCCAGGCGCGTCTAGCAACGTCACGTGCTTAGTCTTGGTCTCGAAAAAGCTCGTGCCGACATCCATCGTGACACCTCGAGCACGTTCTTCCTCATCAGCATCCATAACCCACGCGTACGCGAACGACGCCTTGCCAGCCTCGCGCGACTCCTTCTCGAACTTGTGCATGAGTCGCTGGCTCACGTACCCAAGCTTGAAGAGCAGATGGCCCGTGATCGTACTCTTGCCAGCATCAACATGGCCAATGACAACCATGCTGATCTTGGTTTTGCCGTTCGCCCCATTGGTCTCCTTCTCGTACAGTGCAAGACACTCTTGTTGAGCCTTCTCTTCCGCCTTGGCGAACGCACGCAACTCCGACGGCGAGAACGACTGCACTGTCGAACCAAAAGTTGCCACGTTCGTGGTCGCCGATGAGGTCGCAGCCGTCGTCGGTTCCGACGCACGGTCTTCCGCCGGAACGCGCTCTTTCACCTTCGTGGGTGGTGCACTCAGCGTCACACCACCAATGGCCGCGGTCACACTCTTCGCTGTCGACTTCTCCGCATCAAGTGCCATTGCCACCGCGTCCAGACGAGGAATCGGAATGTGCACGGGCAGATTCACTCCTGCACGTACCAGCAACGAACCTCCAGTCAGCCACCACTCTACCCATTGGACGCACACCAATCACAGGGAGAGATAATGCAGGTCACGCACGCGTACTGGCCGATGCCGTCTTGGCCTTTTCCAGCAGCGAAACGACGGTGCGGTCCGGGTCGTAGTTGGCGCGACGCAGCTCGTCCACAATCTGCGCGTCCGAGAACTTGGTGCCGACCGTGGCCTTTACGCTCGGCACGAGTGCTTCCAGCAATTCTGCCGATCGACAATAGCAACTAGTTCAGTGGTGTGGGGTGGAGAGCAGACGACACTAACGCTACGCACCGCCGTCAGCGACCTCGTCGCTCTGGCTGCTGGCGGTTGCGTTGGGTTGCTCCACGAACGAGAACACGGACTGCGTGTGGCTGGGCGAGTCGCGACGGTACATAAACTCATCTGCGGTGTACACAGTAGCAGCACCACATGAGTCAAATGTGGCTGGATCCATGGAGACACGACGTACTCGAGTTGGGCGAGTTGGGTTCGTAGTACTCTTCATCGTCGTAGTCGTCTAGCGACGGGCAGAACAAATGCGAGCGGTTAGACCCTCCGCACAGAGAATGGGCTGATTTGCCAAAACGCAGTTGATGGGGGGCGACGCACAGTCCTCCTCGTACGAGTACGCGCGGTTGCGCACGTCGCGGTGGCGCGACATGGGGGCCAAGATCCTTCTCGTCGCGAGATGCACCCAGATGCGATGGCGGGCACTAAACCTCGGGAATTGGAGAGCTCCCCCGTAAAAACGACTACTCACGTTTTGGCATTTGGATCATTCCACCCAAAATCCCGAACACTTGACACCGTATCATTGGGTTGAGAAGAGGTCCCTAACCTGACTCAATACACGAAGCCCTCAACATTCGTGGCTCCTCCTCGTTTCTCGTGGCACCGCCATCATCATGGATTCCCCGCCTTTGTCGAAGCCTGGAAATCCGACTTCTGCGGGTTCACACTGCTGTGCGGGAGCATCTGATCGGGGAGCCCACTTGGCCCGGCCGAGGGAGACAGAAAACGGGAATCAGGAGATCGTTCCCGGACCGATATCACTAAACAAAGTATATATTCTCTCAACCCAACACAATTCTGTAATTTTTGAACTAGTTTAAGATAGTGAACCCATGAGGCTCATCCCCATGTCTGGCGCATGACATTTTCAGTGCCCTTGCGGCCAGTCTCTCTTCGCATTTGCAGACCACCGGCGACTCTGGTCGTGCCACTCACTCTACGCTAGCGGTACCGTCGGTAGGACACCGGACGCTCCTCCCCCTCTCGTCCCCACTTTCCCCATGCGCGTTCCGCGTGTCCCCGCGCGGTTGCTCAGTCTGGAATCTGGTCCTTCCACGCTGTCACCACCATGACGGTCCCACCACCACCCGCACTCCCGCGGTCCTCCTCCGCCTCAGCGGCCACGCGGCAAGGGCATGCCGGTCCGGCGCGTCCACTGGCAGCGTCGTTCCACTCCACACGCGTGCGTGTATCCTCGGCCGGCTCCACCGCCGCGCTCTCAAGCGACCTCGACTCGGCCCAATTCAGCCAGTTTGGTCGCCAACGCAGCGCCGATGCGCGTCGTCCGCCGCGCCGCAATGTCGCGCTCAGCGACCGTCGGCTCGTGGCGCTCGCGAACGAGACCGCCGCGATGATCCAGTGGGACCGCATCCTGCGTGCGCCGGAGCCACGGCTCGCCCGCTGGCACTGGCTCGAAGAATGCGGACCGTTCGCATTGTACACACGCCAGGAGGCGCAGCGCTACGCTGTACTGGCGATCGGCATCGTGCCCGCAAGCGTCGCGGAACTCGCGTCGCTTCTCCAGACACGCAGCCCTGACCAGCACGTGCAACGCCTGGAGGCCCTGTACGGCGACCAAATCAAGCACGGCGCCCACGTCCACAACGTGGACCTCTCGACGCCGCACGCGCTGCCGCCGCTCGCGCTCGCCGACGACAACGACGCGGTGCTGGCGCAGCTTTCCGTCAAGACGGCGACCTTCAGCCGCGCGAGTATGCTCTCGAGTCACGAGCAGTGGTGCTACGTCGACGCCGTGTACGCACACACGTCGGGCGAGGTCTTTGAGAAGCACATGACGACGCTGCGATCGAAAGACGTGTACACGGGCAAGTCGACCAGCAAGACCAAGGAGTTCCACGACGTGATTGGCGGCTACTGCGTGCAGCCCGAGCCGACGGCCAACGACGAGACGCCCGAGGGCGAAACGCCGAAAGCACAGGCCGCCATGTCGCGCGTCCACTTTTACGCCGAGCTGTTCACGCCCAAGTCGTTCGGGTTCAGTGTGCCCACGTCCATGGCAGCGCTCAGTGACCGAACAATCCGCCACCGGCTCGTGCAGCTCGCACAATCGTGTGTGCGGCTCCCGCAGCTCGTGCTTCGTCGTCGGCTCGGCGTGCAAGTGCTAGTGGACAGCACCCGCATTTTCCCGCCCACGAATGTGCCGTGTGTGACATGTGACAAGCACTTACTGCTGGCCAAGCTCTGTCGGCTCTGCGGCCACGGCGTGTGCGACGACTGCTCGGCCAAGTACGAGCGCGAACGTGCTGTGCGAGGCAGCGACCGGCTGCGCATCGAGAGCATCCGCGTCTGCGATCTGTGCATTCGCCGTGTGGACGTGGCCGATTACTCGCACTTGGGCGAGAGCGACCTGGCACTCGCGCCGCCGCGCGTGCTCCCGGATGTCAAGGATGTGCGACCGGCGACGTCGGCGCTGACGGCGCTGCTGCAGGACGCGCTGATGACCGCAGAGACCCCCGAGAAGAAGGCGTCCGTGATGAACGTGATCAAGTGCGTGCTGGGTCAAGAGTCGCAACGCAAAGACTCGGTGGCGAGCAGTGCATCGTCGAGTGCGTCGCAGTCCAAGCCCATCAAACTCACGGAGACCAGCACCGAGAAGGACTATGTGCGTGCACTTGTGAATCTCGAAGTGCCAACGGTCTCACACGCAGAGGCGACGATCGCCGAGACCACAGGCCGCGTGTACGCTGTGGATCCCACTGCACCGCTGGAGCAACAGCTGGCGTACCCCGTGCCGGAGAACGAAGAGCAGCGACTGCAGGTCATCAAAAACACACACATTCGAGAGCTGGGCCGCTCGGAGGAGCTCAGTCTGATCTGCGAGATGGCCTCCCGTGAGATGGGCTGCTTCGCGACGCTCGTGACCATCGTGGACCAGGAGGAGCTGTTCGTCGCGGCCTCCAACATCAAGTCGCTTGAGCTGCAGGCGTTTGCACGGAACGACTCGTTCTGCTCGCACATGGTGATGACGGGCAACCCTCTGATCGTGCCGCATCCCGAGGCGGACGTGCGTTTCCACCAGTGTCTGCCCGTCAAGATGCTCGGCACCAAGTACTACTGCGGCTTCCCCGTCGTGGCGGACAACGTGACGATCGGTGCGATGTGCTGTGTCGACGTCAAGTCGCGGGAACTGTCCGAGTCGCAGTACACGTACCTCGTGAAGCTCGCGGAGACGGCCGGCAAGCTGGTCACGCTCCATGCGGAGCAGCGAGAACGCGCGTTGTCGATCGTACAGGACGAACTGCACGCCGAGCCCAGTCACGAGTGAAGGATACGAAATACCGTGGCTAGTTGTACAGTGCCGTGCATGTTCACTACAATCTCTCGTTGATATTAATGTGTTGAGACGAGGAGAGTTCGTGAGAAACCACGAAAAGAAAAGACGGATGTTTTGGACGCTACTTCTCCTACTCATGCATGTACGAATGAGCTGGGCTGCCTACGACATGCATATCTTGGCTCGGCACCGTGGGGTCGCCAGCAGTGATGTGCTGGGGAGGTGCTCACTCGGGGTCGGCCAAACCGGTCACCGAAGACTCCTCACCTTCCCTTACCGACACGGAGATGCTTGCTCATTAACGCGGCGACGCGAGTCATCTGACGCAGCGCCAACGTCTTATGACCAAATATGGCTTCACGTTGGATCTTCTTGGCTGTCTCCAAATTCGCCATTGCGGCATTGCGGCATCATGGTGCTCAGCGTTGATGTCAGCAACCATTGCCGCGATCTCAATCTCGAGGATGGTAATGGAGCCAGTCATATTCTGCCGGATGAATTCCGCCAGTGCCGCATCAAGCTTCATCACGGCTGGAGACTGGGTCATCGTGATCGTTGAGATCGAGTCTCGAAGATCTGGGATGGTGCCAGAATGCGCCGAGCGAGAACGAGGCGTTCACAGGAGCAGAGAAACTCTGACAGAGGCACAGCCGTGCGATTGCTATTGAGGGAGACTGTATGCGCCTCCATTATGAAGCGAAGACCAGTTTTAGTATGGGTCAATACGTGTGGCGACTGCAGTCGGCCACAGATAGATTAGCTGGGGCATCACGCGGGACTTGCGTGCTGAACTCGATCCACTCGTTTTATGCTAGGTACGCAAAGGCAGCAACGCACTCCACCCGTGGGTTGCATGCATGGCAAGCACACTTACAGTCAGTATCATGATGTGGGAACCCATCAGCGGACACGTTGTAAATTTGTAAAGGTCATTCGATGCATATGCTCCCAGGTCCACTTTAAGCCGCGCAACAAAACTGTGGACGCATCAGGCCTCACGACACTGAAACGATCCCGCTCGAGCACCGTCTAGTTCAGTGAGCACGGCTACCTGCCATGTTGATTTCGATTGAACGACCATGCGACAGCCAAGTCGGTCGCGACCTGCAACTTCATGCCGTGCCATGCGGTCGCCGAGGGACCGTTGCAGCGTCCAGAGTACATCATTACAAGGGCCACACTTCCGTGGGGCTCGATGACCAGCGCAGTCTTCACTGACCTCTTGCCTCGCATACTACGTGGTGAATGAAGGTAAAGCGACATTCAATACAGCAAGTTCTCTATGAGCCAAACACCACTCTTTTTCAGATCACGAGGTCGACGCTACGGCCGTCTCGACGGCCGCCTCCGTGTCGAGTGGTTTCTGGAAGATCGCGTGGACCCACACGCGGAAGCGCACGACGCTCTGCTGGCGGTTGACGTACTGGCGACGGATGTAGTCGTTCTCGACTCGCACGAGACCGGCGTTCACCATGAGCTTCTCCAGTTCTTCCACCGTAAAGTAGTACGCGCGCGTGTTGTCCTGCCGCACGTAGAAGTTCTCCTGCAGCTTGTGGCCCGGACGGAAACGCAGCTGCGCTTGGTCGTATCGACCGTAGTCGCGGAAGAAGAGCTTGCCGCCGGGCTTGATCGCCGCCACGACTTTGTTCACGGCGTCCTGCATCTTGTCCGGGTGGATCGCCGAGAGGCAGAAAAGGAAGAGCGCAAAGTCCACACCGCCATCTTCAAAGGCCGCCTCGGGCAAAGGGTCCTTGGTGATATCACAGACAGACGCGTGGACTCGTGCGGGGTCGTACAATGGTTGTTGCTTGCGAGAGAGCCATTCGCCGAATTAGTAAACTGACTTCAGGGCAACGCAATTTTGTCGAATCACCTTGAGCAGCGTGATTGCCGTGTCGGCAAAATCGATCGCGACGACGTTGAGCGACGGATTGATCTCGAGCAGCGGCAGCGCCGCGTTGCCCACGCCGCTCCCCACTTCGAGCAGTACCTTCTTGGACGGATCCTCCTAATAGATGGTCCACCACATTGTGGGTTTCGTCACCACGAGCAGAAGACTGGATAACGCGAGAATACACGCACCTTGTTCACATCGAGATCCGGGAACACGAGGTGCAGGTAGTGGCTGTGCATCACCGCTGAGTCATTTTCATGCGGCTCCAGACGCCTCACGGATAAACGCACCGGTCCTTGTAGAAGTTGGTGGTGTTTCGTTTGTAGAACTTATCCCAGCTCTTGGCCGCCTCCTTCTCGTACTTGTCTATAGAAGCACAAGTCAGCAGTGGATCCTCTTCGAGATCGACCACCTCTCCAACCCACTCTGCCAGTACTCGGGGATGGTCGACTGGTCCTGACTCAGCAGCTCCACCGCGAGGCGCTCGCGCTCCTCCGTCCACTCGTCATCGCACACGATGCGCTCGGGGTCCTCCAGCACCAGCTTCTTCACGCCGGCCTTCTCCACGAGGTCCTCCAGCAGCTTGTTGGTCGGGTTGCGGTCGCCGCTCATACTGTAGTGGTCGTCCACGTCGAACAGGCTGTGTTGACGTGTGACTGGTGGGAGAAATGGGTACCTTCGGGTAACCTTCGAGTGTAGCCATCTGAGACACAAGAAGTACGTAGATGGATCCACACGATTCAACAGAAACGAAAGAGCTCTCTTTCTACAGCTCCAAACCGACTGAGCGAGTGCGTTCATGATGCTACGACGTCTCACTACGTGCGCTTGCCGAAGAGGAATCCGGCAGCACGCACGTGCATCGCGTAGTCGGCGAAGATCTCCTCGCAGGGCTCGTCGAGGCCCGCACCGGCGATCACATGGAGCGGCAGCGAATGCTCTTCACGCGGGTGCACCAGGCGTGCATGCGGTGCATCGCTTGCCCATCGTGCAAGCCGACGACGACGCTCCTCGGGGTCTTTAATGGTCACGAGCGATTCCGTGAGATACTCATGGAACGGAACACTCGCGGCATTCGTGGTGTGGCTGTCGCCGCGGAACACTCGTCCGCCATGGAAAGAGAGATCCGAGCCGACGATCAGGATGTTGTCCTTTCGCAATGGACGCAACGCCTCAGCCAGCTTGATGTGGTCCTTAGGGTCAAGCGAGCGGAGCACCGACATCTCACGACGGGCATGTCAGCATCCGGGAACATGAGCTTGAGCGGAATGAACGATAGGGTCCATTACTGATCAAATCCTGATCAGTACTGGCTTCTAGATCTCGTGATCTACACAAGATCAGGAGAGGATAAAATGTGAGATCTCAGTACGATCCAAATGTAAGCAGTGTCATCTATTGATGGTGGACACATTCTGTTTCTCTTACTACGTCAGCCTCGTAGACCGCTGTACATGTCGTTGGAGACTGACACCCCGGTTCCTTCACACCAAAAACTGGAAGACGGTGGGGCCACCTGCGGAAGCACACGTATAGAGTTAGACATTGCTATTGGTCGGCTCATTGGATAGCAATTGCACCATTGATGCGGCGGCTTCGGCGTCGCCCAACCCGGATAATTGGGCGACGGCGTGGTAGAGCCAGACGCTGTCAATCGTGTCTAGCTCGAATCGAGCCACGAGTCGCCACGGGAGTATTTGGCGTGGCTCCCATGTCAACTCGGTGTACCCTTCCCATTGTA
>JAADVY010000858.1:0-11802 GCA_023336035.1 Pythium plurisporium
AATTTCGAGCTGAAATCAACGCCAAACGGTGTGGAATTTGATTCGCTAGAATCTGCAGTTTTCCGTTTGTCCATAAGTGGCCTAGTTCCTGAGTTTTCATTCCGAATGTGAATTTTCAAAAACCACTGGCGCGGACTGTATTTTGTGGCGCAACCCTCGCCATCCCACGAAACCGCCGTTGCCTCCAGGCCTGGAAATAAATTACTTACGCGGATTCTGCTTTTTTCCTTCTTTGCGAACTTTCCCACGATAAACCCACGCGACGGGTTGTGAGGTTATGTGTCCAAATGCGGATGGTGCGGGGCGAACAGAACAGCGCTGGCCCGAGCAAACCGAATAGAGAATTGGGTCAGCGCCTTTCACATCGCGTGCAGCTGGAGGTTCGGATAACCAAAGGGCAACCAACGGTACCAATCACACACAAAAAAAACGAAAGCCAGCCGGTTGGGAGCGAGTGGCCGGTCATACGCAAAAGGGAAACCAGCGAGGGCGGCCGCGCGGACGGACGGTGTGGACGGCAACCACGCGAGGGCGGGGCCTGGGACGGTGGTGAGAGCGACTGGGAGGTACGCTCATTCGACAATTCTCCGTCGACCGCGTAAGTGCTTCTCCACAACCCGCACTTCTGTTTGTCGCTGCCTGCCTCTAACCTCTCGTGCTCTCTTCTCTGCGTGATGAAGAAGAGAACGGAATCGACCTTGCAAGTGACCGTGTGCCTTGAGGCTAGTGTGCAAGATCAACTGTCGGTTCTTGCTGTGTGCTGTTGGCCAGTCCGTGTAAGAAGTTTGTGATCTGCTCCCATCGTTCGACGATCGCGTTTCAAGCAGTGCGTTGTGGTGTTCATCTCGATGGGACTCACTGACATGATGAAACAATCCAACCAATCTACGAATGAAGATGTGGGAATGATGCTTCCCACCGACAAAGGCGACAAACTGCCCAAGGGCGACGACACTGCGACTGCCCGTGTGGAGCCCGCGATTGTTCCCGTTGATGCTGCGAATATGCTGTCCAACTCGGTGTGGTCTTCCGACGGTTTGTTGTCTTCCTCGCGCTTATTCCAGCGATCGAGCTCGACTCCGCCAACCCATGTTGACGCTGTTCAAGACAACCAACGCAAGCTATCCAACGGCTCCAACGCCTTCGGATTCAGCCGTCACCTTGTCCACGAAGCCGTGGAGGAGAACAACCAAGAAGATGACGCAGATGACTTCAACCGTGAGGATCTGGTCATGCCGATTGGGAAGCACGTTCAACGTGCCTGGAGTGCTCCACCGGTCCCGGACAGCGTAAGTGCACCCCACGTCTTACTTTTGAGATCTATAGGTGCTAACCTTGGCGTGCCTTGTGCAATGCTTTGTTGCAGTTTGATTCCTTTTTCACCAAGCGGTCGACTGAAGCCGATCGTCAACACGCCGGAATGGTGCGAAAAGATTGGCATATAGCCTGATGTTTTATTCTTGCTGATCCTAACGCGAAGTCATGTTGTAGGGCTCTCTTGACAAGCCCGGATTACGTGGGATCGCCGAGAACAGTCGTTCAACTTGGGACGACCAAAGCTCTGAGTCCATCCGGTCCCTTGAGAAGACAAGCATCGCGACAGTCAGCCCTATCGGATCACCCCAGATGGTCGATCGTGTACTTGATGCCCATGCCAGGTCGACTGGACGGTACCGCAGTGCGCAGGTCCAGGGGGCTCTGTTGCAATCGGAGCAGCGACGCAACCCGCTGATGACGTTGGTCGACCGCGTTCAAGAAGACTTCCCGCGGACGCCGTCTCCAGTGTTTGGACGTCCTGTTGGATCGACCGGCGTCGCCCCTGCTCGCTTTCTTGATCAATCAATGGCAGGTGCGATGAAGCAACTAAGCATCGAGGGGCCAACTCGCATGCACCGCGATGATCGCGGGTTTGTTCCAACCTATCAGCCACGTGTTCACGATCTGCGCCAGCCACAGCGAGTTCAGAGCCAACCATCCTACGTTCCGTCATACCCAGTTGCCACTCCACCCGGTTTTCATGCTGCCACAGCCAGAGGTGTTTACAGCGCCGCAATGACCAGCGACCCACGTGCTCCATGGTCGCATGGAAATGATCAAGCTGGCTTCCCGAACAGCCACTTCTCCACGGACTATGGAATGGTGCCTCCAGTCAGTCGCATGCCGCACAAGAGTGAGTTCTATCCGAACAAGTTTGGAGGTGGTATCTACGGTCAGCATGAGGCTACGATGCGTACCTTCCAAGGGCATATGCAGTCTGCGTTTGCGGCACCACCTGGATACGACGTTCAAGACCATCATCTGTATAGCTTCCCACATCCCGCCCCTGTATACCGTTCCAAGTCTGGTCCCAGTCGACGCCATGAGTATTCCATCCATCCTGCGCATTCGTACTCGTCGACAAGCCTCCTCGAGGAGTTCAAGGGAGTAGCCAAGTCTGACAAGTGGGACTTACGCACCATTCAAGGTCATCTGCTGGAGTTTGCACGCGATCAAGCGGGGAGCCGTTTCATTCAACAAAAGCTTGAGAAAGCCGATGAACGCATCCGTGACGAGGCTTTCAATGAGGTCTACCCGGAGGCATTGCTTCTTATGACTGACGTTTTCGGAAACTACGTCATCCAAAAGTTCTTTGATCACGGTAGCGCTGAGCAACAGCGTCTCCTCGTCAATGTGATGAAGAAGAACATGGTTGCCCTTGCTCTCCAAGTCTATGGTTGCCGCGTCATCCAAAAGGCGCTCGAGGTATGCCAGGTTGAAGAGCAGTTGCTTCTGATTAGGGAGATGCAAGGCCACGTTCTGAAGTGTGTGGTTGACCAAAACGGAAACCACGTCCTCCAGAAGTGCATTGAGGCAGCGTCATGGAAGAAATGCATCAACGGAGGAGGTGGTGAGCATCAGGTGCTTGGTCAGGATATCCAGTTCATCATTGACGACTTCATCGGACAAGCGGCCGCTCTTTCGACCCACGCTTACGGATGTCGCGTGGTTCAGCGTGTGCTCGAGCATTGCACGTCCGATCAAATTCGACCCATCGTGAACGAGATAATATTCAAATGCCGCGAGCTTGTCAAGGATCAGTTCGGCAACTACGTCGTCCAACATGTCGTTACGCATGGTGAGGTCGAGCAGCGCAATATCGTGATGCAAGCCATTCTTCCGGATGTTGCCAAGTGGAGTCAGCACAAATACGCTAGCAATGTCGTTGAGGCTTGCCTCGACTGTGCGACGAAAGAGGAAATCGGTCAGGTGATCGATCTTATTCTTGACTGTGACGAGAGTGGATCATCTTGTGCGTTGCTACCAATGATGAAGCACATGTATGGGAACTACGTCGTGCAAAAGCTGCTCGATCGCGCCGATCGCAACGACCGCCAGCGCATTGTCCGCATCATCCAGCACAACGCGGACTACCTCAAGCGCTTCACGTACGGCAAGCACGTCTTGAGCCGCCTTGAGCGTGAGGCCACCAGTGGCCATCGCGACCATGGCCATGGCCGCTTCTACTGACGCGTCCAGTCATACTACCCCGTTACCACTTGGCCAGCGCTCTCCACCTCCCTTTTCTCACTCTTACACGCCCAGGTGATGCTCATGCCACTCGTCGCGATCTTCATCCTGTGCATATACATATCCCCGCTTTCCCCTTCTTGATGGAGTCTAGTGAACACCAACAACCGATATGCGTAGATTCTATCGCTAAGTACATTACACATCATTTTTAATTTTCGCGACGCTCATCCCCAACTCAGCTCATTTCAACACCGCCGCGACTTCCTCGGCCGCACGGGTGCCTGTATCCATCGCACTGTGCACCGACATACCTGGTTGCTCGAACGATGTGGCCTCGCCAGCAAAGAAAATGCGGTTCTCAATCGCCTCAGCGAGATCCTGAGCAGCGTGGTCGCTTTGACCGACACGCGGGAAACTGTAGCCACCTCGGATGTAGTCCACATCGCCCCAGTCAAAGTACTTGCCCTTGACAAAGCTTTTGCTAGCTGGGGCGGGCGTATCCTCTGTGCCGTAGATCATATCGAGCTGCTCGAGAAAGCGCGAGACGATCTTCGTCTCGGACAGTTCGGACAAACGGTCTGCACACTCGGCGCCGGCAAAGCCCGTGACGAGGTACTGCACGTCGCGTTCACTCTCCTCTTGGGCCTTCGCGGCGTATTCCGTGTCACCATTGTCTAGCAAATGGCCAACGCCCACCGAGCTGTTGACCCAGAACTCGGGCACAAAGCAGTCCGAGCAGATCACACCGTGTGTATTGATTGGCCAGAAACGCTCGGTGAAGTGCATGAGCACTTTGGCCGCGCGCCGCATGCCAAATGACTCGACTGCGACGCGTTTCGACGCTGGAAGGCTCGGCGTGTACGCAATGTCGAGAAAGACCGACGTGGGCACCGTCACTACGAGCTTGCGGCACGCAATGCGTTCCCCCGTCTTGCTCGTGAGGACAATCCGCGATGGGTCCGTGTAGTCGATTGACGCGACCGCAAAGCCGAGCTGCACCTCCACGCCTTGCTTGAAGTGATCGATGATGCGACCAAACGTGGGCACGACACGGTAATCACCATCATCTTCAAGCTCGATCCACTGGCGCTCGTAGCGGCACGTGATGCGCCACGAGATGTCGGCGAGGTTGCTGCCGGCCGTGTTGGCATAGCCAGCGTCCGCGAGCTTCATCATCGACTCGGACAGGTTGCAGCTCTGAAAGTAGTCCATCATGGACGCGGTCGGCGCGATCGCGTCAACGTCCTCGATCTCACTGAGCTGGTCCACTGCATCGTTCAGCTGGCAAAACTCGGGGTCTTCGTCGTCGTACGCGAGCATACGCTTTTGGTCGCCGAGGTAGTAGTACCCGATCCCTCCATCCGGCGCTGGGTCCGTCGGTCCGCCATCACCCTATTTGGACAAGATCTGGCGTCAGCACGATGGAGTGGACTGCATGCGCAGCTTGCTGAGAAATGCAACATGTACTATAGATATAGTGATTGTATATGTTTGAGTCCGGACTGACCCCATCAGAGTGGATACACGCCCCGGCCGATGGCCAAGAACTGGTGACATCGAAGAGCGTGCGTGGGATTCCGCCAAAGATGGCAGAGGCTCTGAGGTGCTAATTAGGAGACAATTCGCTATCGCATGCGTATGAAGGCCAGAAGATTATCGAAGAGATGAATCAGTGGCTGATTAATCGATGCTTTCGTGGGACTGACCCCGATGGAGAGCTCGCCCTCATTTGTACATACACACATACAGTGCTTTCGGATTGGCATCATTCACTCACCTGCGCCCATGTGAAGATCTCGCGCAGGGCCCAGTTTTGCTCGGCAGCGAGCCGCGTGAGCGTCGTGTCGGCACCGTGGAGCAGCTCGGCACCGATCTCCACGGTCATACCCGGGATAAAGTCGGTGCTGGGCAGGATGCGGCCGCCCACGCGGTCCAACGCGTCCACGACCAGCACGTCGCACACGCCTTTCGAGTGGACCAGTTGGTGGGCACACCGCAGACCGGCCACGCCGGCGCCGACAATCACGACGTCGTGGTGACGCACGCCACTGTCGTCGCCCATCGCTGTTGGCTCTTGTACTGAGCAACGGATGTGTCAATGGGCCATCTTCACGGGGAGCGAGCGCCGCAAAAACCTGGAGTGCACATGATGGAGCAAGTCACTTGGTCATGTCGGGCTCAAGACTGAACCATTGGCCATCAGCAATTTGTATGGGGAAAGAGTATACCATAGTGAACGCAAGTTTAAAAATGCTATGAAACCGTTGGCAAAACCGGTATTCATGTGACGTGTGGCAGAATGGATACACGTCTGGAGATTAGACGATGAAGTCATCTGGAGGAGAGGTCTCCTTCTCGATCGGCTGTGAACGGACAGCAGCCATCGCATCAGAATCACCATCGCTGGAATTGGTGCTGCATGACGAATCGGCCTCGTCTCGTTCCGCATTGGCTGACTTGGATAGCGCTGGCTGGGTCGTTGAACCTTGGTCACCTTCACTTTTGGTGGTCGTTGGGACTTTGGCCAGCAGCACAAACACACCAGCGACCGTCACACCGCAACCCGCGACGAACAGCGACGCAGATAGGGCGTCGTATCCACTAGACTCGTTGAAGTACACCATACCATTTACCAGATTGGATAGGATGATGAACGCGTGGTACGGAGGCACAAACTTGAGTGTTCCGAAGTACTGCAGACCGAGCGTCATGAGTTTGAGTTGCGACAGCACACAGACGGGAATCCCCACGACGAACAGGTACAATACGGGGTCGCTGAGATCACCCGAATGCTGATCCTGGGAGACACTCTTCAAGACTTCCACCGTGCATTTGACGCAGAGACTGGAGAAGCCGCTGAGGACACCAGCACCAATGGAAAAGCAGCAGAGCCCCGCCGGTTTGCTTTGCAGACGCTTCTTGTTCACGACGAGGAAAGACAACCCAAGCGAGCCGAGCATGCACATCGAGTACAACGCAGGTAAGGCAGATCGTGTAAAGATCTCTTCAATGTCACCGAGGGTGAAGGCTTGCACGCCGAGGTCCGCCAAACTCACACCGACCATCGCAACACCAACGCCCACCAGTACCAATACGGTCGCGATGATGTCGTACTTCGTGACAGCCTCGTGAAGAACCGAGAATGCGAGGCAGCCATTGAAGATCAAGGTCATCGCGGCAAACGGGGCCGTCACGCTTTGGCCCAAGATGCCCAGGTTGACGACTGCCGAGATAGTGCCACAGACCAGCAACAGCAGCCCAACGTAGAACAACGGGTGGTGTTTCATCGTGCGGTGGCGGCGGCGCAGAAGGGCTGCAAGCTGGTGGCTCAGACGCTGGGCACAGTATCCTGATGCTGTCTGCAAGCTGCCGACAATCGAGCTGACCACGCCAACGCTCAGCAGAAAACTAGACGACATCTCGCTGTTGTCACGCGAGTCACTGTCGTCGTTGGAATCGTCGCTGGTCGTGGCGAGGAGGAGCAGAGCAGTCAGCGACAACACCGCAAAGCTGATGCAGAACGCGACCAGAACGAGGAACGGCTTCGGAACGAGCGTCCACTACAGCATGAGTACAATCGTGTCAGTCTTTCTGTGCACTCACTAGCAGTGAAACCATATGCACGGACAGCTAATACAAACCTGCTTGAGATCATCGCACACCTTGCCCGCTTTTGCTTGGAGGTGCCGCGGGATCCATTCCACATTCTCGTCCTGTACATGCTGCGAGCCGCGTCCCTCGGTTAGGTCAGCGGCACTCGCAGCAACCACGGGCGAGCTATCCTCTTCCACTTGCGTCTCGGTGGCATGAACTGCCACGGATGTGACGCTAGCTGGCTTCTCCGACATGGCGCTTCACCGGATCGTTCTGCTTGCTGCCGTCTTTCTTGGACGTGCCGTGGGTCTTTTCCAATACCGACAGCAAACAAGAACGTGTGGCAACGAAGTAACTTGCTGCCGTTGGGGAAGCGACGTGCGCTGCGTCCTGTCCCGATGCCCTTCAACTGGGATCGTGATGGAGGTTGCAGTGTCCCATCCCTCACGAAAGGTCGCAACATCACCATCACTCTGTGGCGGGGAAGATATTGATCGATCAAGTTGACCCGGCGAAATGGACGATCCGCATTCCCATGCGCAGATCCGAGCTCTCGAATTGATTCAACATCAGAGCTGCGTGGTGATAGATCTCCTGCACGAACGAATGCAGCCGTCATCGTTGTCTCTCTTGGAAGGGAGAGAGAGTTGAGGTTGTTTTCCCCACAGGTCATGGGCCGCTCCCCACGTGGCAGGCACGTGGCAGAGAGCGGGGCGAGTCGCCGGAATCTGCCTCAGTGCACCCATCCGAGATTTTGAGTTGAGGATGACAAGACCAGTGAGGGCAGCGACGTCACAGAAACACGCCTTTACATCCAATCAGAGATCACAAAATGCCAGCAGATCATTCTTGATTGGCTAGAACAATAGACTGCGTCATGCTTGATGCTCGAGTGGGGAAGAATAACCTCGTTCATGAGGTTGTTTTAAGCGTTGTCGATAGGCAAGGTCCCTCCTTCTCTTCGTCCGTGTCACGGCAAGTGCTCCCTCTTCCTCACTCTCGCAAGTTCCCTGCCAGACTCACAAGCTCAAGATGTCGGACCTCAAGGCGGAATTCGAAGCGGCGGCCGCGCTCGCCAAGACCTTCACCAAGCAGCCCACGAACGATGAGAAGCTCGCGCTCTACGCCTACTACAAGCAGGCGACCGTCGGCGACAACAACACGGAGAAGCCGGGCATGTTCGACCTCACGGGCAAGGCCAAGTGGACCGCGTGGGCCGAGAAGAAGGGCACCTCGACCGAGGAGGCCATGCAGAAGTACATTGAGGAGATCAACAAGCAGAAGGCTCTCTACGCGTAAGCGTCCCCGAATCCCTGGGTGGCGTCGAAGCGTTGAAAATGCGTGTCTCTTGTCTCCTGCCTCCGCCTCGCCCCTCAAGTATCCCATCAAGATGGCGTCACACTGTCTCGATGCGAAATGGACAAGTGGTGAGGTGCACGTACGTAGACAGACAAGTAATCTCCCGATGATAAAATAACAAAGCAACAACTTCATTTGAATCTCCCACCTTCATGACTTGACCCATGCCAGAGGCCTTAGAATGCTCAAGACAAATTTCACATTAATTCACTAACTGCGTCATCGCGATCACTGCGACGCGAACGATACTACTGTTACTCGCCTCCTTACCCGTCGGGAGGTTCACTACCTACATCAAGTCCGTCTAGATCCCACATCTCCTTTCTTGACGTGGGGACTGCAATCACATACACACTCACACACGCTTCCGCACACTCGTATCGATCTTGGCTTCCATGCGGGCGACATCATGCATGAGCCGAGAAATTTGGACCGAGTGCTGGCTCAGCGTCGAGTTGAGCGTCACTTGCTGGCTCGCGAGCTGCTGCTGCGTCTCGGTGTTTTGCGTGAGGAGCCGCATAAGAAGCGCCTCCATGGATTCACCGTTAGACGCGGGCTCGCTGGTCGCGAGCGCCGTCGAGAGCTTGGCGGGTGCAGAGCCGTCCGCTTGGCTCACAGCCGGCGCGGGCATTGGTGCGACCTGCGTGTACTGCTGCTGCTGCTGCGGGCCGCTCGCCACGCTTCCACGCTCGTCCTCGTCCGAGTCGTCTGCGCGCTGTGGCAGGTTCTCGCTGGCGGCTTGCGCGAGCCGCTCCAGGATCTCGAGGTCGCACGACTCGCGTGGCCGCGTGTCAAGTACAAAGACGCTGCCGACGGCGTAGCCCGTGTGAGGGTCAAAGATGGGCGCGGCCGCGTAGAAGCGCACGGCCGCGGCTCCTGAGACGAGCGGGTTACAGTCGAATCGCTTGTCCTTGAGCGTGTCGAGCACGACAACGGGTTCCTTGGCAAACACCGTGTACGCACAGAACGCGATCTTGCGCGGGATGGCCTTGTGCGCGAGCCCGGCGCTGGCCTTGAACCACTGGCGCTGGTCGTCCATGAAGCTCACGGCGGCCATCGGGCAGGCGAGACGGGCCTTGGCGAGATCGCAGATCATGTCGAACGCCTTCTCCGGCGCCGAGTCCATGACCTGCAGCGCCGCGAGCGCCTCGAGACGGTCGACCTCGTCGTATGGCACCGGCGGCTTGGGCCACGGGTGCGTCCAGTTCGGGTACAACGGGTGCATTGGGCTCGTGGCCTGCACTTCGTCCTCGTCGTTAGTGTCCTGGTTGCTCCGTGCGTTGCTGTAGTGGCGACGAGGGGCCGACCGCGCGGCGTAGTGGCCACCGTGGCCACGCTGGTTGTCGCCAAAGTGGTCGTCCGCAGACGGCGAGTCGGCCGGGTCAAAATCGTGCGGGTCCGCTTGGGAGACGGGCGAGTGCAGGTGATTGCTCAGCCACCGGCGCGAGGACTCATCGCTGGCCTGCGTCGTCGGTGAGGTGGATCGCGGGGACTGCACCTTGGTGTAGTTGGCTCGACGGGCCGCGGCCGCGGAGATCGCACTGGTGGCGTTGGAGGAGGCGGTCGCCGGTGGCAACGCCGCCGACGTGTTGCCGCCGCCGTTGAAGATACACGAGATGCACACGCGCACGCGCGTGTACCCGATGGTCGAGAGCAGCGCGTTCTTGTGGAGCGTGCACCCGCTGCAGACGACCTCGCCACACATGCGGCAGTGGTGCTTCCGCCGGAACGTGCCGAACGCGCGCGTGCAGACGTTGCACACTGTACGCTCGTGGTCAGCCACCCAGTCGTTCGGGTCCACGAGGTGCTGCACGAGAAATTCGTCGTTCTCGGCCGCCGCCCGATCCCCGCGCCGCTGCATGTCCTTGGTCATGGCTTATCTAGAGTGGAGTACGCTTCGGGGGTCTGCAGAGCCTCCAAAATGTGGAAGTGAGCTGACGCGGGTGCAAGGGAGCTGGCGTGCGGCCATCCCCTTCGCTCCCGCGTCGTGGGGCAGAAGAACCAGGCGACAGTGGAAGGAAGCGCGGGAAGCCGTGGCCAGGGCGTAGAAGAAACGGCCTTGGAGTCAGGCGTGGCGAACGAGACAGAGCGAGCGCAGAGGCCAGCGGCGCGTTCCTTCCATCTTCGCGAGGGCTTGTGTGCCGGAAGCAGGTATGCGAAGAGGAGAAGCACGTACCCCACCACGGGCGTTCGGATTTCGGATCGTGAGCGCTCAAGAGAGGTTGTGGGCAGTAGAGCGACCTGGAGTTTCCATGGTCATTTTGTTTTCGTTTTGTTTTGTTTTTGGAGCGCTGACCGAGTGCAACCCAAACTCGATGGAAAGAAGAAACGGACATCCAGACGGTGGGTTTGAGTTGGACCACCCCTGCTCGTTTTCTTCCATCGTTGAGGCACAGATTTTTGTTTGCAACGAAAAAATGGGGAAAAAATCGTTTGCACACAGCGCAAGCCAGCATCTCTCCTAGTTTTTTGTTGACGACGAGGGCGGAGAAAGTCGGAGCCACACAAGGAACTTGTGGGTGGTGACAGTCTGACATCAACTCGAGTGTTGGCTCGCCACGTTCATCGGTGTCAGATCATGCGCGTTGGCTACATCCGTCGTGGTTCTCTGTACACCCGACAGCCCCATCGAATTCAGTTCCATTGGAGTTCCTCTGGGTCCTCGGAAGCTGCTGCGAACAGCGTCGTAAGCGTTTGGCGTGGGCGACCGCCGTGGGATCACGTCGTCGCCGTAAACTGAGGTACAGTGTACGGTGCCCTCGACCGGATGATGCAAGATTTCAGTACAACTGTCGTGAGTCGGCCGTTCCGCCCAGCCAACAGTACGTGTGGGACCAGGACAGCACCAGCTCCCAATGCTCGGTCATGGGCGAGAGCACGAGAGATGCATGTACGCGACGAGCATGTTGGAGTGGGCTAAACGGTGTTGTGCGTAGTTTTTCTCCCTTTTGCTTTTCGTAGGTGCATGCAGAACGAGTGGGGGTGCGCGTGCGGGTGGGGTTGCGATGTACGACCATATAGATTTTAGTTTTGGCTCGGGTCGTCCATAGAGCATTCCGTCCACACGGTCAGCTGCCCGCGAGTTGCGTGCGAAGAACACGGCCGTTCGAACCGCCCTTGAGAAGAATGCATGAAGCCATCTCAGTTGAACCTGACTACTGGAACGGTAGTACCGTTACGGTACTGTAGTGAGAATCGATATCCTACCGGTATTGCTATCTTGAAAACTTCAACTTGACCTGTTCGTATCCGGATGCGAAATTTTCACACCATAATCTGTTAAGAACCGGATTGCAACACTTGCGTCACTCTCCCTTCTCATCTTCGTCAACCCGAACA
>JAADVY010000859.1:0-11791 GCA_023336035.1 Pythium plurisporium
AAAAAAAAAAAAAAAAAAAAAAAACGTACGCGAAATTGCTTGACGTCCGGGTAGATGCGCTTGCACTTGTCGGGCGACGTGATGATCTCCCACGAGGACTCGGTGACCTCCCGGATGTTGCGGTCGTTGATCGTCCGCGTGGCCTTGAAGCTCAGACACGTGCCCGTGGCCCAGAGCTCGGTGCGCCAGCCCATGGCGAAGCACACGTTGGTCTTCGAGTTGACCGACGGACCAAACGACTTGAGTTCATTATAGGCGACCCGCACGGCGTCGTGGCAGAGGTTGAGGTCCACCACAAGCGTCGGGCCCTTGAGCGGACTCATCTGGTCGCTAAACCACGTGGGCACACCCGTGATTTTCTTGCGGTCAACGTCGCGGCAGTCGCTCGGCAACGCGTTCAGTCCGTACTGGATCATCCGCGCAAAGTTCTCGTGCTGCAAGAGCTGCTCCTTGAGCTTGTTGTTGTCGCGGCGCAGGTTCTGCACCGTCTGCATCTGCTTCTCGTACGCCTCCGTGAGCGCCTGCTCGCTCATGCCGGCCATTTGCGAGCACTGCTCCGAGAGATCGCCGCCAATGATGCGGATCTGCTCTTTGAGCTCTTCAATGCGGTCCCGCAAAAAGCTCTCTTCGTCTTTTTGCTTCTTGCGGCGGCGACGCGACGCGTACCGCACTTGCTGGCGACGCCGCTCTTTCTTCTTGTTCACGTCTTCGTCGTTGCCAAACTCGTCGTCCGAGTCGTTGTCGTTGCTGTTGAGTCCGCTGGACGACTGCGCGGTCGTCAACGCACGCGACTCGGACGCCGCGGTGCTCGAGACCGACCCACGCGACGCGTTGGCCGGCACGAGCGCCGAGGGCTGCGCGGCCGCTGCGGGGGCCGGCGCACGCCGCGCCGGTGGCGCCATGTTGAGTGCCGAGGTCGTCGATTGCGCGGGCATGGGCTGCGACTGCGGCATGCGCGAGACCGCCTGGAGCGGGTTCATGGTCTGCATCGGCGGCGATTGCATTTGCGAGGTCGGCGGCATTTGCATGGGGTTGCCCATGCCCTGCGGCGGCGGTGCCATGCCGCGCTGCGGCTGCGGCTGCTGCTGGGGCGGCGGCGCCATGCGCATGTTGGGTTGCTGCGGCGGCGGCACTTGCGGCTGCATGCCCATGGGCGGCGGTGGCTGCTGCGCGCGCACGTGGTGTTGCTGCTGTCGCATGAGTTGGCTCTGGTCGTACATGGAGCCTTGCATCTGGCCCATGTGGGCGCGCTGCGGATCCATCCCCACGGGGTCGTTGAGGTCCGCGCCGGGGCCGAGCGCGCTCATAATATCGTCGACAAAATGCGAGTCGTTGTCCGGCGGCATCATGCCCTGGTGGAAGCCCATGGGGTTGCCCACGTGGCCGGGCAGGCCGCGGTGGTTCATCGCCGCGTGCGGGTGGTGGCCCGGGTGGTGGCCCGGGTGGCCGTACATGCCGTTGTTCATGCCGCCGTTCATGCCCATGGCCATGGGGTCAAACATCATGTCGCCCATGTACTGCTGCGGCATCATGCCGCCGCGCTGGCCCTGCATGGGCACGCCCTGCGGGACGCCCGGACGGCCGGGGGCCTGGCCGGGGGGCATGCCGTACGGGTTTCGCTGGTCCATCGTCGACTGGGGGGGGGCGGGGTCCTCTTGCGGGCGAGCGTCACACGCGCCGTCCGCTTCCTTCCGGGAACTCAGACACTGGGGGAGGGAGAGAGAGAGGCTGGCCTGGTGCATACACCAGCCCGCGAGGAAGCGCCAAGGAGGGGAGGTGGGAATGAATTGAGAGGGCGGACGATTCCGGGTTTTGAATTGTGCATGAATAACTGGCGTAATGTATGGACGGAGTTGGGAGCGTACAGTCGCTGCAATTCATGGGCGTGCGATTCAAATCGATCAGCACATCACCCCGAATGACGAGGGGAGGAGCCGAGAACGAGAGAACGGCCAATTCGTCATTAAACTGAAATTTGGGATCTGGGTTCTTTTGTAAAAATCTAGTATTCGTTAATAAGGGTTCTAGCACCGCAAACTGAATACAACGTCTCATCTGTTGATCCACACAACTATCAATTATCAATTATAAAAGGTACGTAGACGGCGCTTTTTGAAGGACCCTAGCCCGTTCAAACAATTTCTCCCCCATACGTGTGTCAACTGCGTTTAGGTCTGGGGAATACGCATCTTGTCAAGAAAAAAACACAAAAACTGCGATTTTCTCGCCTGTCTGGGAACCCGTGTCTAACGTGAGACGCCACTCGATCATCGGAGGGTGACCAACCGCCTGTCGCGTTCTCGTGGTCATGAGAGGGGGCCTCTCGCAAGAGCCTCGATCTACAGTACATCTTTCCATTGCAAACGGGTGTGAACTGTGGGGACCACAGCATTTCGATCGCTTGCTCGTGCCGTTGCTTGGGTTGCTAGTTAGGATTACGGTGGCGATCTGATCTCTAGGTTGATGTGCGACTCCCTCTCTCTCTTCTAGAACCTTTGTCCGATCAACTGGATGTCTCTGTCGAGAGGGCCACACACTGTCCACTGTTCTTCGATATAAGCCGAGCACAGGGATTGGCTGAAAAGGAGACCAAGTTGTCCTTCTGCGTCGCTTCAAGATCGCGTGGATGTCGGGCGTTGGGACCAAGATGGATGCGACCTCCGTCAAGCTGCCTCTTGACTGGCCGTGGAAGCATGATGTCCCTTGCTTCTCTGCCACCACTGTGGTCTTCTTGTCAGGAGGCAACTTTCGCTGTAGCTCAAAATCTCGTTGAGAGCAACCATGGCCGTACGCGACGCATGGGCTTCTTGGGCACGACCTTTCGCGAAGGTTATATGTAGCCTCTTCAACAGACTTGACGATGAGCTCACCGAGGACCAAGTGGAAGTCTCAGCAACCGCGTCTTCGCGGTCGCCTGGGCATCGATGTCGCGTCGCAGTCTCCTGCAGGTGTCGTGCTGCCGCCGCTCGTGTCCCAGGGAGTGCCGGGCCGATCACCTGTCCGCCACGTGAGCCTTGTGCAGCAGCAGCACGAGGAGCTGGTGAGTCTTCAGCAAGCGCTTCGACAGCGAATTGAGTCCACGCGCGCGCTGGTGGATTTGTCTCCACTGTTGGAGAGCGTAAGACGTGCCATCGAAACCGTGCACGGCGCTTCTGAAAATCGACCAGAAGCAGAATGGTTACAAGACGGGTCATGCTTCTCGGTGACGAAATGGTTCTGCTCGCACTTGGACCAAGCACCATTTTTGAGAGCGTTTCTTCTCAACTTGGTGCAACAGATCGAGCGGCTTGTCCACGCGAGGAGGCAGCGAGAGTCGTCAACGGACGCTCGGCAAGAACAGACTCTTCTCGCTCCCAATGACGCACATAGCACTTCTTCCGATTCATCTGGATCGCGTGACGGCAGCAGCAGTGATGGAGGCGACAATGGCCCAAGTAGTGATGAAGATGGCGAAGTGGCCGGTGAGAGCAACGATCGATCTGTCGATACGATAGACTCGTCAAGCCGACAAAGCGAAGAAACTGGCGATCCGAATCTCCGGCATGCTCGTGCCACGCGCGCCGTGTTTCGTACGACGCTGAGAAATCGCCGATTTCCGCCGTCGCGCGTTTCTCCGCACGAGTCCATCCAGAGAACCACTTCACACATGCCATTCGATCAACTGAAGCGACAAGCGGACCTCGCGTCGCTGCGGCTTAAAGGACATGACACTTTGGGCTCGGCGCAGTGGAGCGTGGTGTTGTTCCCAAAAAGACGCCCCAGTCTATCGAGTCAAGACGAACTTGCAGCTTTCGTGGAGTGGGCCGAGACTAAGCAGACGATTCTCGATGCCCATCGCCCTCACTCTAAGCAGTGTGAAGAAGACTCATCGGAGCAGATCTTCGAGCAATCGTGTTTACACTTCAAGGCCACGCTGGAGCTCAAAGAGCTAATCGGCTTCGAGTTTAGTCGATTCGTCTTCGACAAATGCCCCACAACATCTCGCTTCCTTCATCGACTCTTTGTTGAACTTGTCGAAGTCGCTCTCCTCACACTGGCGAATGCAGAACGCGAGCACCAAATTATCGAACAGCGTCACAAGAATGTCCACTTGGAACTCAGCCGACTGAACGAAAAACTGACCACAGTGCAGGACTCACTCACAGCAGTGGAAGACACACTCACCAAACGCCAGCAAATGCTACTCCGCGAGCGAGAGCTGATTATCCGCAAGCGGAAGAAACTGAACCTGCTTCTAGGCTCCGACCAAATCTTGATCCGCCGAGTTGCAGGGCTGATCGCACTCTCCCAGGAAATCGGAGATGATGTCTTGCAGAATACCAAGATCAGTAGCGTCAAGACCGTGTCGACGCTCGCCGACGCACGTGCTGGCCAACAGAACGATTCAGCATGTGACTCGGTAGAGAGGTTTGAAGTTCTCGATGAGATTGTGTCGACCTTTGTTGACAAGTACAGACACTTGCCGCAAGTCGAGAGAACGCGAGCGAAGGAGATCACGAGTCCCGGTTACCCAGCAAGTCACAACGACCATCCGCAACCCGATGACAAATTTTCCACGAGTCGAGAGTTCATTGTCCTCGATGCAAACGGGATCAAAAATGCTTTGGATGAGTACAAAGCAACTCTCACACGCCTCTCTCGTATGATTTCGGCGAGAAGTCCTGATAGCTCAATAGGTTGGGAGGGTCAAGAGCTCTGGGATCAAGCTTTATTCATTCCGCCACACGAAGAAATACAAGATCTCGAGCGGGACGTCCAACGGTTGAGTCTGCTGGTTGAAGATCATATCTTGTCCAAGCGTCTTCAACGAAGTCGACGCGATGCTGTGAGTACTGTCGGTGTCCAGACAGACATCAGTGCATGCACACAACGGGCTGGGCACCAGAACCAACGATGGCGTGCAAAGCCATTCGCTCAGCATGCACCAACTTCGTCGGCGGCGCCAACGAGATCGATCAAGACGTGGAACTGGAGGCAATTGCCGAGTAAAAAACGGTCGGCAACGATCAGAACGGAGTTCAAATCTTCTAGCGAGGTCTTACCATCCAAGACAGAGGATACGCCGAAGTTGACAGAGCATTTGTCCATTCGTGAGGATGATCACAGAGATCTGCTCAGAAATATTGTTCCTGATGGATTTCGTGCCTTCATTCGGTCTATTCCTTCCGACTACGTCCCGCAACCACTTGACTTGAATCAAGTTCACAACCTCATCTCGTATCTGTTCAATGGCATATGGATGCTTGTGCAGGAGGACTTTCACCGGCCACCGAGATTCTCAACGAACTCAAGGTCTCGCGGAGGTGATGAAGCACGCCTAATACCGCTCACGACGCTCCACGAGTACATTTATCGAGTATTCCTGCAGCATTTCCACGTCGAGAGTGTTGTCACAGGTCGGATTCTTGACTTTCTATTGAGTGCTAGTCGCCTCGATACACAAAGTTGCAAAGTGCAATTGTTCTGCAAGCTTCTAGGGCTCTCGGGCGTCGCAACATTTCCGAGTGACGGATTCTGGTTTGCGTTGAAGGCGCTTCATGTGCTACAGAGATGCTGTGCAAGCTCAGGCGGCTACTTTCTGCTCGATGGAGAAGGTGACAACGAGTTCATCCCACAAGCAAGTGCGGCGGAAGCACTTGGCCAGTTGTTCTCTGGATGCTCCAATGAGGTTCTGAAACGTATTCGGCAAAAGCTGTTCGGCCTTGCGAGCGTATATGGTGCTGTCTGGATCCCAGTGTACAATGTGCTTGCATTCATAATGGACGAGTGGAAAGCTGGGCAAGATGCTCTTCAACAGACAGTTGAGGAGAAGCTGTTCCTCGAGCACGCATCTGAGATGGACCCTTTCACCGGCAATCGTGTGTTCTGTAACGAGGGCAACATCGTCTCCTTCAGCGACTTTCTGCGTGGATTTCATATTCTCAAGCTTCACGTCAACCAGCGGGAGGCTGTCCAAGCGTATCGTCAATTACTTGTGGATTCGGCAGCGCAAACATCCAACGCGACCACTCTTCCAGGTGGCCCAAACATTGATCGGCACCGTTTCTATGTCAACTGGATGCAGATGATTCTTCACGCAGTGAACGTGTCGCAGCAGCAAATGCTACAATCGCCAAATTCACAGTCTTCAAGTACACTCGGCGCTTCGAATGGCCCTAACGTTCAGCTTGGCGCTATTTCAGACGCGATGATAGCTGCACACCAAAATCTGTCGTTCAAGTTCCTCGTGGCAAGCTGGGATCAAATGAGACCAGAGATCATTCGACGCCTCGACTCGAAGTTCAACGATGTAGGTCTGCAAGTGCGCCTTGTGCAGCAAATGCAGACAATAATCGCCAAACAGAAACTTCTTTCCCTTCAACAACGTGATGGAAACGCTGCATGGAGAAGTTTTCACCAGCTCATTGAGATAGCATACACAAACGCGACGCCTCGTGCTGGCTCAAACGTGTAACTCAAAATTTCTTCAATTTTCAGTCACTAATGGCGGTGTCGCTGGTGATGCAGGAGGCCGAGGTGCGAGAAGCGACTTTGTGGAAGCGCTGCTTGCGTCTTTGACTGTAACAATAGCAGTTTTGTATGAGTTGCTGACAGCACCGAATCCTTCCGTTTCGCTGTGTTTCCACTCCTTAAACGCTCGCTTCTCGAGTACCATAGCAAGTTGAGGTGACAAATCATCCATCCTCGTCTCGTAAATGTGCCGCTGTACGACGGGGCTGGTGACTGTCTTGCAGTACTTATCTAATATGGAATCGTATGGAGGAATGACAGAGACCGAAGGCGTAGAAGAAACCCAGCTGCGCTCTCGCTCACGCAGTCGCGGATCGACCGGTGCATCAACGATTTTTCGACCACCTCGACTGTATGCCCCACGTGGCTTGAAGTGTCGAGGCAGTAGTTCTCCCGCACCATATATCTGACTTGCTGACATTGGTCGTTTCATTGCATCCTTTGAAAGATGAAGTTCTACAGTTTGTTGTGGCGTCGTTGTCGAGATGAAAGGCTCGTACTTGTCAATGTTGTCACCATGACGAAACATGTTCAGGAGGAGCCACTCGCGCTTTTGTTTGTCAACATGTGGGAGGTCAATTCGAAGGTTTGGTGGACACTTGACGGGTTTGAGCTTCTTGATAGTTTCTGCATTGGTTGACTTTGAGCTTCGTTTTTGTTTGTAAACAGGAGCTTTACGTGGAGGAGACGGAAGTTCATGTCGACTCGATTCTCGAGTTGGTGATGCTGGTGGTGCAGCCTCTTGGACGAGTTTCGCAGGGCTATTGGTCTTCATTTGAGAACCTTGAGTGGGGCTTTGAGTTGCTCGTCTCGGCGTATCATTGCCATGTGGAGACTTAACGCGGCGTTTTGAGACGAATGCGACCGCAACACGAGGCGATTGAACGGGGGCTGACACTTTTTGTCGTGGTACCGGTGCCTTCGGTGTCCATGTGGGTACTTCCGGCGTGCGCTTTGACACAATCGAGTCTGAATTGTGTTGTCGCTGCTGAGGTAGACCCAAGTTCGTGGAGACTACCTTCGCTTTCTTCTCATCGCGTTCTTTCACTTGCGACGGAGGTGTCGGCTCCTGAGACTTCTTCAAATCTGTGGATGATGATTTGACGCTAATGTGAGTTACCACTTTCGTTGAATTCACACTGGCAAGTGAGTCCGGACTTTGCACGGCGTCAGGCTTTGTCGTGGAGTTCGTGGTGTTCTGCATGACTGAAGATGTGTCGAGTTGGGCTTGTACGCTCTGTATCTGATCAAGCACCGCATTTGACTCGTGAGGCGTAGTCGGCAGCATGATGACGGCTCGAGTGTCGTTTCCTGTCTCGTCATGATCGCTGTCATAATAAGCGCCATCAACAAGCTCTTCGTCTTCATCGCCGTAACCAGTATCAGAAAAGTGGTCCTCGTCGCCATACCGGTCTATTGCGTCCTGTTCGTCTTTATGTTGGAGTTGACCATTGACGCTGCTAGGCTGCTGAGAGATAAGTGCATTTGCTTCTTGGAGTATATGCTGAGTCTCCCTTCGACTCTCTTCTTCAATCTCAACGGCATAGTCAGCTTCGTCATCTGAATACTCGGCATTTTTCATCTCGTAAAATGCAACGCCTTTCGCCCCAACTTCAGCCATGATTTGTTGGAGCCGATCATTCTCTTCGCCTTGACCACCAACTTGGCCCAAATCCTCGGAGAGACTCGATGGGGTGGATCTTGCTGTGCTGCTGCATTGTAACTCGCCAATAACGGGGACTTGGTTGCCGTGCTCCTGGTCGGCTGGCAATGTAAGCAAATGGAGGAGTGTGGTTGTCCGATTCTCTTTTCGGAACTCGCCATTACTGCTTGAGCGGGACAAACTCCTGATCTTGTCATCATTTTCACTGCTACTGGGTAGCTCTGCTGAGTCCGACGAATTGTTATCAGTGAAATTATCGCTCTTCCGTCCTGTATGTTGAGCGGGAATATCTTTGACCACTTCTGGCCGATCATCTTCATCTTCTCGGCTTGTTCCACCCCGCAAGTACTCTCCGGTCTCACATCCAGGTAGGCCATTCAGGATGTCGCTCCCACTGCCACCGCCGTTCTCTACGCCATACGCATCGCTCTTATCTTGCTCTGAACCACCTTCTTCCTCCGATCTTTGAAGACGCCCTCGGTGATCTTCGTCATCTTCCTCGTCTTGTTCAACCTCGTCTTCCTCACCATCATCGTTGTCCTGGTGATCGTCGACTTCGTCATCTTCTGCTGAACCCTGAGCGCCTATTCTCCCTGACTCTTGAACATGCACGAGGTCGGAACTGATCTCCCGCAGACTTGGCAAGCGTGGCACGAATGACATAGAGCTATTACGCTTGAGAAGACCCGGAGAACTTGACTCACTCGCGACAGCACCGACGACAATTTTAGCAGCCTCTTCTGTGATGGCATTTGTCGGGACCTGCAAATCATCAGGTGACGCTGCACTGAGTTCTCCGACACTAGAGAGTCGTGAGATCGGAGCCGGACGAACGCGTGGCGAGCTGCTGCGACGTGTGAGTCTCGCTTGTATCTCTGGATCCACACAGCGCTCAATTTCTGGGAGTGCCGCCATCATTCGCGGCTCACTGGACCTTCGCATGACAGGTGCAACCATGTACGGCTCGCTCGATCGCCGCGCTGGAGCTGACGGCCGTGTTGAACCACTCAAAAACAACGACGCTTGAAGACCCGAGCCGCGGTGTGGTGCACTGTCTGAGGATATGGCTGGCTCTGTTGGGTTCGCGTTTTCGACGGTCTCTGCAGCGCTGCTTACGTCCGCAACCCCGCCCATGGCTGAGAGCGCCCGACTCTCCGACTCCGACCCATTCGGTGGCTCGATCTGCACCACGGCCTCAGTCGGTTGAGGATCCTCGAGGTCGGGCGCTTGAAAACTGACACCTTGGCCGTCGCCATCGACGGCTGGAAGCGTCGGGCGCTCTGTCTCCAACGCGCTGATGGGCTGGATTTGCACTGCAGTCTTAATCGATCGCGAATCGTCCACGTCAGGCGGCTCAAACTCGGCGTCGTAGCTCTCCTGATACGCGTCCGACACCTCATTCTCCGGCGGGTCGTCCTCATCGGTAGTTCTTGGGAACGCAATCTCCTCGTCTGCGTCGAACTCGGCTTCGTACGCCGGCTCTGCATCGTCCGGCGTGAACTCCTCGTCCGAATACTCGTCCGCCATGGTGGGGGCTATCAATCAATGGCCATGGCGCTCGCCATTTTTCGGCCGACCAGAGAGACCACCACACATCCCGCGACGCCAAAATAAACGCACGCCAGGGCCGCTGCCAAGTTTAGACCAGCCAAACCATATACCCACAAATACCCCACGTGGAAGCGCATCGCGTCATCTTGTCGCCATCGTCCTCCGCCTCATGCCGCGGCCGCGAGCGCACGTGGCGACGCGCACGTTTCCCCTTGCGGTCCCATGGTTGGCTTCACTTTCCCGCGCGAAGTTGGAAAGGGGTTCTTCACAAGTTGACGTCTCCTTTTTAGCCAATGAAATGAACCAGTATATATTCTGCCAATCACATGAAAGAAGGGACACAAGATCCCCCCTGTCGCTCCTTCAACCTTCGTCCACGTTGGAAAAAGTGGACCGCCCCGACGGGTCGGGGGGGGGCAGTCAGTCAAGAAGAAGGCAACCAACATGCGGGTGGTGGCCACGCGCTTCCTGGAGGACGAGCTGGCGCCGCTGCGCGTGCTGTGCTTCCCGCACGCCGGCGGACGCGCGCAGGCGCTTTGCGACGAGCTGACGCGTGAAATTCGCGCGAAAAACGGCCCGCTACGCGTGGAGATCGTGGGTTTAGACTGGACGACCGACAACGGCGGCGAGTCCGCAAGTGACGTGGCCGCGTGGGCCGAGGCCGCGGTCGCGGCGTTGCGTGGCCACTTTTTCGACAAGCGGTTCGTGGTGCTGGGCCACAGTCTCGGTGCGCTCGCGGCGCTCGCGTTCACGCGCGTGCTCCACGACCGGGGCTTTGCGCTGCCGGCCCACGCATTTCTCTCGGGGATCGCCACTCCTTCCCACTGGAAGCTGTATGGGGCGGGACAGGGCGACGAGGCGCTCGTGGAGCTGCTGCAGCGCTGGGGTGGTACGGACGAGGCGCTGCTCGCGGACGCGGACCGCAAGGCGACGATCGTGCAGGATTTGCGGCGCGACCTGCAGCTCCACGATGCGCTCACGGCGTGGCTCCGTGACAGCGCGGAGCCGCTCCAGCTGCTCACGCCCACGACGGTGTATGGCGGAGACGCCGATCCGGACGCGAGTGTGGACGTGTTGCAGCTATGGAAGACCGTGCCCGTGGCAACGGCCGCGCACGCGACGACGACCGTGGAAGTTTTTGCTGGCGACCACTTTTTCCTGACCTCACCGACGTCGCAGCCGCTTTTCCATGCGGCGCTACTGCAAGAGCTGGAGCAAGTCGCGACGCGCGTGCTGCTCGAATCCACGGCGCTTATCAACCAGTGGAACACGACCGAGGCTACGTACCCAGCCGACAAGTGCCTTCACGATATGTTTGCCGACGCGGTGCTGCGCTCTCCCGACGCGATCGCTGTGTTTTATGAAGGCACGACACTGACGTTCAAGGAAATCGATGAGCAGAGCGAACGGCTCGCGGACTATCTCTTCTCCGTCGGCGTGCGTCCGAACTCTATCAGTGGCATCTTCATGGAGCACTGCATCGAGTTTGTCATTGCGTACATCGCCGCGCTGAAAGCGGGAGGCGCGTACATGCCGCTCGAGATTGTGTATCCGCCAGACTTGCTAGCTCGCGTGCTGGAAGAGTCCAAGCCGACGATTCTTCTCACGAAGCACGCGTACCGACACCGCCTTCCGGAATGGCAGCTCGCGCTTGAACTCGACGATGGCTGGCTGGATGACCTCAAGCAGCGCAATGTTCCGCCCATGCCGGTCGATCGGGTGCGTACTCACCCCGACGATCTCGCGTACGTGGTCATGTCGTCAGGTACGACGGGCGTGCCGAAGGGTATTTGCTGTCCTCACCGGGGTGCAGTTCATTCGTACGATTGGCGTCTGAACAACTGCCCATTCCTGCCGCACGATCGTGTTGCGTCGCACGTTTTCTTTGTATGGGAACTGCTTCGCCCGATGCTGGGTAACGTGCCACTCTACATCATCCCAGACGACGTCATCTACGATCCTCCACGCCTCGTTGAGTACATCAAGAAGAACGCCATCACGCGCATTCTGTTCACGCCTTCGCTGCTGCAGCTCGTGTTGGACTCCGTCCCACGCGACGTGCTGTTG
>JAADVY010000860.1:0-11787 GCA_023336035.1 Pythium plurisporium
CCCCCCCCCCCCCCCACACTCACACACACAACAAAAAAGAAGAGACTTCCATTGCTCACTGAGCGATGAGTACGGTCGCGTCGACGAGCCAGCGCCGTCATAGCAGCCGCGGCCATGGCCACGACACGCCGCTCGCTCTGGGCGTCAAGGGCCGACTAAGCAACCAGGAGATGGACCAGCTCAAACACCAGGTACATTCCGCTGCCTTCTCCGTACCTATCCACCGTCTTCCTCGCTGACGCGATGCCCTTTCCCGCTTCAGCTCGCCACGGCGGTCGCGTACGACCACGTCCCCGAGAGCAGCGACCCGCACCACCGCACCAAGCCCAAGT
Organism: Pythium plurisporium; assembly: GCA_023336035.1. NCBI lineage: Eukaryota > Oomycota > Peronosporomycetes > Pythiales > Pythiaceae > Pythium > Pythium plurisporium. The sequence continues at coordinate 333 of JAADVY010000860.1, forward strand.
CGACGCCCATGACGCGCGTGTATCGCCAGCTCCCGTCGGAACCACCCACTGCCCGTTCGTTCCGACCGAGTATCAAGCCGCAGGCCGCGATCGAGTACGAGAAGACGTTTACGGCTGGCTCGTACGACGCGCTGCGCATGCGGCCGGCGCCACGGGGCATCGACGGCGCGGCCAAGGCGGTGCTGCAGGACGAGTACGTCACGCGGCCGCGCGAGATCAGCGTGATCCCTCGGAACCAATACACAGAGCCACAAGAGGACGGGACGCTGGCCTCTCGGCCACGTGCTGTGGCCGCGACGGGCAAGCGGCATGCACCGCCGGCCATCCCGCAGGTGTTCCTCATGTGAGACCGGCAGGCAGGTTGAAGTGACCGGGCTAAATGTACCTAGTCTAGCCTAAGATATAGACCCTGTACAATCGCATTATAGCCCTGTGTTATCTGGTGGGAAGGGATGGTGAGGTGGCGCGTACCTCCCGTTGGGTCTATCTTTCGAATGTGGTCGGCGGTCACCAAGCGTCTAACTGCGTCGTCGTCGTTGTCGTTAGCCTCTTCCTCGCGCTTCGCTGTCGCCACCATGAGCAGTAAGACCTCGTTCAGCCGCGACGGCACGATCGAGATCGCGCCCGAGAAGCCCACGGCCGCCGTGGTGTTTGCCCACGGGCTCGGCGACACGGCCCACGGCTGGGCCGACGCCATGACCATGCTCTCCAAGGACCTGCCGCACGTCAAGTTCGTGCTTCCGACCGGTACGGATTTAGATCGTACTCACGGAGATCTATCGAAAGGGGCCTAACTGCGCTCTTATCCATAGCCTCGAAGAAGCCGGTGACGCTCAACATGGGCATGAGCATGCCGTCGTGGGTACGTCCGCACTGGTTAGGCCGACCAAGTCTAACCACCTCCGGTTAGCTCCTTCTCGACATCGCAAATACTGACCCATTGGTCGATCCGTAGTACGACATCAAGTCGCTCGAGAAGACGGAGGGCGATGACGCTGCGGGCATCGAAGATTCGCGTGATGTGCTGCTCGGTCTCATCGAGAAGGAGGTCTCGGCGGGTATTCCGCACTCGCGCATCGTGCTCGGTGGCTTTAGCCAGGTGAGTAGGTACGGTCGTGCCGGTTAGCTCCATCGCGAGGACTAACCACGACCATGCCTTGGAAATGCATTATCAGGGTGGCGCGATGTCGCTGTTCACGGGCTTCCAGATCAAGACGGTCCTCGCGGGTGTGCTCTGCCTCTCGGGTTACATCCCCAAGATGAACGTACGTTTTGGCTCCCCAATCGATAGAGTCAGTTGCATACGCGAAGGTACTAACTGAGAATTCTCTTCTCCCCGTAGTCGTTCGCCGTCACCCCCGAGACCAAGAACGTGCCGCTGCTCATGTGCCACGGCGAGATCGACCCCGTGGTGCGCTACGCGTGGGGCCAGCAGTCCAAACAGAAGCTCGAGGCCTCGGGCGTGAGCAACATCGAGTTCCGTTCGTACCCGGGCATGGAGCACAGCGCGTGCATGGAGGAGATCCAGGACATCAAGCACTGGCTCCAGCGCGTGATCCCGGAGAAGACCAACGAGTGAGTGGCCGATCAGCAGCAGGACCTTCATGCCGAGAAAAAAAAGCGTGGCTGATGCAGCGTTGGTATGTACGACAGGAAGAGTGAGTTGTAAAGCTGTAGAAGTTTGACTGGGACCATGGATCGCGTCATGGCTGTGGTTATTCACCGCTTACATCACGCAATACAGTACGTTTGTCCATAAGTCATGTGTGAAGGTAACCTTTAATCCCATGTATTAGGAGTCACATGTCCGTCAAAAACCACCGGACCAACGCAATCACAGTTTCGACATGGAAACGGTGCGTTTGCTATGATTGTGGCGAGCCGCATTCATTATGGTGATTGTCTTCTCACGCTCCCAGGCCAGCCACTTCCACATTCAAAATCGCACCATGACGATCAAGGCCTCCATGAGTCGTGACGGCACCATCGAGATCGTCCACGAAAACGTGACACCGACCGCTGTTGTGGTGTTCGCACACGGCCTGGGAGACACAGCTCACGGCTGGGCCGACACGATGGCCGCGATCGCCAAGCAGCTTCCACACGCCAAGTTTGTGCTTCCAACCGGTGAGTTCTGGTCTTGCTATTACTGCGATCTCGTGGAAGCGTAATCGCTTCGTATATCCAGCCAAGAAAATCCCGATGACTATCAATGGAGGAACACCGATGCATTCCTGGGTACGCAATGGCCTAAAGTTCGTCCGCATGGATGTACGCGTCTAATTTCGTATGCTACACGCTGTGCCTCATGTCCGGATAGACGCGCCAGTCGATGTTCTTGACACATGCTTCCTCTAGTGTCTGCTTTGACTGCTGACTCCATGAGAGATTGATCACCGTGTCTAACGCTCCGTGGCACATCAGCAGCAGCACGTGTTTCGTCTCGCCCGCGATCTCGAACGCCTACAACGTGCCGGTTCCCACCATTAGACTAGGTTTCATTTCAAAATGAAGTGGTCGACTGCAGTCGCACCTGTGGGATGCGTCCCGACAGACAAAGCACGCCGGCTAGCACGGCGTGCTTCATCTGGAACCCCGTGAACAGCGACATCGCCGCTCTCTATCACGTGGCAATTAGTGCTGTGGCCCGAGTGGTTCAGTGGCGATGCGGTAAGGAGACGTACCTGACTGAAACCTCCCAACACGATACGCTCGTATGGGATACCCGCTGCGACTTCGTTCTCCAGAAGCCCAAGCAGGCGCTCGCGAGAGGCTTCGGCCCCCGGGGCGTCCTTACGCTCACTGTCGTTGAAGGCCTTGATGTCAAACTCCATACCGCACGCAGGAGATTGAGGACATTACGCACTGGCTCGGCCGCGTTCTACCTTCGTTGCATTAGTGGACCATGTTGAAGTGAGCTTTGGCCAAACGAGGGACAGCCGTACGTCTAGGGACAATAGATTTGATTGGGTAAAAAGGAAGCCAGACTGAACTGAAGTGCAGAACAGAAAACGCGGCAAGAAAAGAGCCCGCGCGATCAGGGGCGACTGGGGTGGCTATGGAACAGAACTGTTCCGGGAACCGAAATCGCCCAGAACCATTTCGATGGAGCTGCACTGCAAGCGGATGCATGCTCCGTCCGCTGGAGCTGCTGGACGTATGCGGACCCCGCGGTCCGACAGCAGCGACTGCTCAAGGCCCATGAGCCATGGGGAGCAACGTCCTCCAGCTGGTCCAGCGTGTCAGATCGGACACACTGTGATCATCACCGAGTGGTTTGAAACGTTGAACGTGGTGGCTGCATAATCAGGTACGACGTCTGGTTGTCCAACAGAGCAACTTGATGAAGCACGCAGTGTGAGACTCCAGTGTGGACAGGTAAAATTCCCAGCTGAACAAAGTGGGGCTCAGCAATTGCCGTACGATCCGGCTATTCTGCAAGACCAGAGCTAATACTGTAACCCTTCGTGTACAGTAAGAAGCACTCCAATTTGAGCAAGGCATGCTACACGTAAGTACATATATTGCTGTATTGCTGAAGAGCCTGTGGATGTCCTCTTTGTGGACTTGAAGTGGATCGGAGATGACGATCCGCTGGACCGGTCGCTGCAAACTGAAAAGATCCACAGAGACGCGATCTTTTTGTTCCAAGTTTCCGGAACAGCGGGTGAGCAGGCGTATCTTTCTATCGACCGATCACGAACGAACTGTGCCTCCTCTAGACCAGACTGGAGATTTTGCTGTGTGGAGAGGAGACGCCCCCCAAGTCAGATCGATCCAAAAGCGTCTGACTGGATCTTTGTAAAATTGAAGCATTGGATCCAGCGAGGGTGAACTGCACCGAGCTAGAAGATCGCCACGACCTCCAATTCACGCGCCCACGACTTCAAGCGCCGCGCCAGTCAACAAAGCCACACACAGTCAACTGGGAGTGGGAATAGCGTCCTCTCTATTGAAAGAGACGATGAATACAGCAGTCCGTGTTCAGTATCGCGATGGGTAAGAGGAGAGGAGAGCACGGGCCGTCTTGTTTGCCAGCAGCGTGCCCCGAGTCTCTCTCTCTCTTCATGGTCAGTGAAAGCTCGTCTGAGTCGCGCCGTGCAGAAAACCGGCTGGGACCATGCGGCTCAAGAGTCTTGACCTCGTGTGGAGAATCAGATACTGTAGTGCACGCTTTGCTTGGAACACTTTTTGTTTTCAGTGCTCATCCGAGTGGATCCAAACTTGACATCCTTCGTCTTCTCAGATTGCTCTCGTGGGTTTGGTTCTGGCTTGGTCAACAAAACTTGGCGTTTCAGTTCCCTAAAAAATGGATTCTCTAGGTGGTTTCCGCCAATCAAGAGCTATGGATAGGAGAAAACGTGGATCTGATTGGGCCAACAGATGGATACCGTTTCATAGCGTTCCGCACTCTGGAATCCTTTTGCACACGGAGAGTGGGATGGAGAGATCACATAGCCCGGCCATCACACCGCTTCACCTCCAAAAGTCAACCAGAACAAAAAACTCGAGGAGAGCAAAAAACTCGCGAGAGAGAAAACAAGGAGGTTGATGTGAGAGGAGCAGCGAGGACGGGCGATCTGATTCTGCCAGAGAATTGATGTGAGTGCGTCTGTGCAGAAAGCGATCACTAATCTTCGGTGAGTGAGCGTGGACGGAAGTGAGCGCGCTGGGCAGTGGGTGTGTCCGTCGATTGTGCAGTCAGTCCGCGGATTGGATTGGATCCGATCATCCCCACCACCCTCGCTTCCGCAGAGGGCGACGCGCAAGCAACTGAAGGAGAACAAAAAAAAAGAAAGCAGCGGACACGAGAACAATTTGCCCGGTTGGTCGATTCGCAGAACACATCTACCTCTGGTGCTCCTCGAAAACTTTGACGTCGAAGCTGCTCTCCGCTCACTCGGTTCCGAGCGACACGTAGAACCGCTCTCCGTGGGAACCAATCCCCGACAACACCACAACCCGGAAACAAGCAAAAAGTTCCGTGTTATCCTCGGCTAAGAGAACCGATTTTTTTGCGTGCGCGAGAACCGCTTTGTGAGGTGACCGATGTTCAGCGACGTGGAGCGATCTCCGTCATGGCACTCTCCCCCGCTCGCGGCTGACTTTGGCCCGCAAGCGACATACGCGTCAAGTTCCTCGACTCCATCGTCCGCGCGGCCGCCCGTGCAGCCCGGGTGGTTTCCGCTTCAGGACGCGTCCACACCGTCCACGGCCGACCCGTCCCGTGCTACGAACGACATGTACAACGACCACACGATGCTACCACCGCCTGCGCATCGACCACAGCCCCAACCTTGGCCGGGGTCGCCTCCGGGTCCCTACCCGGATTCGCGTCCACGCGGTCCGTACCCTGGCCTTGATCTGGCCAACACAGCCCCACCGACAACACCATCCGGATACTCGCCACTGTACGGATACTCGGGCACACCCGTCCACTCGGACGGCAACGGCTTTGGCTGGCAAGACGCGCGGCCCATGGCCTCCCCTTCGATGCAGTCGACCGGACTCGAGCATCTCCGCGTGCCGTACGACGACTTGCACCGCGTCCACACCGCGGCCCAAGGCATGCATGTCATGATGGGCGGCAGCGTCCACCCGATGGGGTACGGACGGTACGGCTCCGGCAAGAAGCACAAGGAGATCTCGGTCGGCCGGTGGACGTCGGAAGAACACCGAGTCTTTCTCAAGGGGCTCGAGCTGTACCAGGGACCATCGTGGGGCGAGATCGCCCGAATGATCGGCACTCGCACGTCCACGCAGGTGCGGACCCACGCCCAGAAGTTTTTCACCAAGCTCGCCCGCACGAACCAAGTGTTGCCGTACTTTGAGAACCAAATCACGAAGGAGCGGGCGCGGCTCGTCTCACAAGGGGCTGTCCCACCGACATCGGCAGCGATGACCCCGATCTCGGCGACGGACGCCGTCCACTTGAGTGTGACGCCCACGTCCACTAGTACCCACAGCTTCGCGTTTAACACGCTCTCCCCGCCACGCAAGTATCCGCCGTCCACAGGCGTCCACACGATGCAGCGGCCTGTTCCCCACAGCGGATACGACGGCCAGGCGTACCCGCGAGCGCCCATGCAGCAAACTTCGATGGGCAACCCGTCGATGGTGGGCAATGGAGCGTACTCGATGGGAATGGTGGACCCGGCTATGGATGGCTACAAGCCCCGCCTGGACTCGCCGCCGTCCGATTTCACGATGCCCCGCAAGCCCACACGACTCAGCAGTCTCGAGTATGCTGCCGTGGCCAACGGTGAGCACTTTCAGCCGTCCACACCCTACGGAGACCACCCGATGATGCCGTACACGCCCACAGCGGACGCCTACCGAGACCCGTACGCTGCTGCACCTCCGCCTCAGATGCATGGGGACTGGAGCGACGCAGCCACACGGCCGTGGCCACAGACGGTGGACGTCTCGAGCGATCCGACCCACCCAGGCGATCCGGATTCGCTGCCGTCCGTCACGAAGCTACTCTATCGCGGCGGTGGACCACCGTGAAAAAAGTTGCTGTTGTTGAACTCCAGTGTGTCTATGTCAGTGCGCGATCACTACCAGTAAGTATACTATTAGTCTTTAACCCTGACTTGCTCTATTGAATTAGCAGTAATGGAATGTTATGTGGTCCACATACCTCCAGTTGACGTGGCAAGTCTTCAGTCCACATCCCGACATGGGCAAGAGCTCGTCGTCGGCTCTGCGGCGCCGCGCGCAGGCCCAGGCGCGTACCAATAGCGTCCGTACCTCCGTCCCGTCTCAGCGCCAGCGCCATGCCGTGGTGATGGTGCTGGGCGACGTGGGCCGCAGCCCACGCATGCAGTACCACGCGCTGTCGCTCGCCCGCATGGACCCGCAGCTCCGTGTGAGTCTGCTGGGCTACGAGGGCGAGCGCTGCGTGCCGGACGTGTACGCGACACGCAACATCGAGTTCCTCACGTTCACGCCGCGACTGCAGCGGCTGCCCCGCGGCAAGCTCTTCGTGCTGCTCGCGCCCGTCAAGGTGGTCGTGCAATTGCTGCAATTGCTGTGGCTGCTGCTTTTCACGGCCGGCAGTCTCGACCTCGTGCTGCTGCAGAACCCGCCCACGTACGTATTACATAGGTCCACTGGGTGTGGTGGCGGTGGAGAGCTGACTAGGATTGGTCGTGGCAGCATCCCGACGTTTTTCGTCGTGTGGCTTTGCTGTCGCCTCAAGGGAGCCAAGTTTGTGATCGACTGGCACAACCTCGGGTACTCGATCCTCGCGTTATCGCTTGGCGAGAAACACCCACTGGTCAAGGTACGACTTCTAAATGAGAGAGCGGCATTCCTGATCGATAGCATAGGCTGAGTGATTCGGTGTTGCCACCAGGTTGCGACGTGGATCGAGCGCGTATTTGGCCGCAAGGCCGATGCGAATCTGTGTGTCACGCGCGTGATGAAGGAGTGGCTGATGGACACGTGGGGGATCAAAGCCACGGTCGTGCATGACAAACCACCCATGTTCTTCAAGCCCACGCCGATCGAGGTCCAGCATGAGCTGCTGCAGCGCGTCGGAGACCAGCTCGCCCATTGCAACGATGTACGTGCCTTGAGCCAGTTCCATGATGGCAGTCTCGCTCACGTGGTGTTGCTATGGTACTGTATGCACAGTTGGTGTCGTGGGGTGATGCAGGCTCACTGGAGGAGACTCTACTCACGCGGAAAGACGCCAAGACCAAGGCCATCACTGCCCGTCCAGACCGCCCCGCCGTGATCATCAGCTCGACGAGCTGGACAGCCGACGAGGACTTTGGCATCCTGCTCAATGCGCTCGTCGACCTCAACACACGTACAGCCACGTTGCCCCCGAGTGAGTTTCCAAACCTGCTTGTGGTCGTGACGGGCAAGGGCCCGCAGAAGGAGATGTACCTTGAGCGGATCCGTCAGCTCTCGCTCCAGCGGATCCGCGTCGCGACCATGTGGCTCGAGGCGAGCGACTACCCGCTCGTGCTGGGCAGTGCAGACCTCGGCGTTTGCCTGCACACGTCTTCATCTGGCCTCGATCTACCGATGAAAGTGCTCGACATGTTCGGCTGTGGCGTGCCGGTGTGTGCGGTCGGCTTCAAGTGCCTCGGGGAGCTCGTGCAACACGGACGGTGAGAAGCTCTCTCTCATAGAGTCACCCAGAAGCTAACTGGTTGCTTGGGGTGTATAGGAACGGCCAGGTCTTCTCGTCGTCGGCCGAACTCGCTCAGCAGTTCACAGAGCTGCTCAGTGGATACCCTCGTGCAACACCGCTGCTCGCCAAGATGAGGAGCAACCTTACCAACGTCGAGGTGCGTGGCGATCACCGTTTCTCTGCCGGTCGTAATTGTACGCTGACGTCTCTCTCTCTGTGGTCAGCACTGGCCGGAGAACTGGTCGCGCCATGCCGCACCGGTGTTCCGCAAGGCGTTGGCGTACTAACTGAGATGAGTTATTCAGAACTCGTTGCCTCTGAGTCTGAGACTACCCGCTAAACCTAAAAACCTCACTCAAATTGAGATAACCTCATTAGTAGCCTCTTTTAGAACCCCGCTCATCTTGTTTGACCCACACAAAGGAAAGGATCGAAAGGACCATGGCCGGAGAGGGCAACGCGACGCATGTGACGGCGGCTTCGCTGGGCATCTCGGCCGAGCAGAAGCTCGCGATGCCGCTCGGTGCGTAGTGCAGATTCTGCGCTTTCGATTGAGGTGCTTGTCGCCGCTGACTGATTCCTGTGGACCGCCATACAGACGCGCTCATCTCGGCCTCCAAGAAAGAGAACAAGGCCAAGCACCCGCCAAAGCAGAAGAAGCAGCGCAAGGGCACGGCCGGCACGCCCCAAGTGGATACGCGACGGAAACAGCAGAACGTCAAGAAAACCGTGAGCGTGCCGGTCTCCAAGAAGGAGGTACAGTTTGGGTCATTGTCCCCACACGGGTTACCATGGGGAAGGGAAAAGTAACCACTTTTCCTCTTGACAGCGTGCCAAGGCGTCGCACGCGGCCGCGTCGCTCAAGCGCCAAGCGGTCGTGAACAAGCGGCGTCCCGGGCTCGTGGTCGTGCCGACGAACCAGGCCAAGAAGACGATCAAAGTGCAGCTGCGAAGCCGCCAGACCTCGGCGTTGCGAGCGGCCCAGGCCGTGCGCAAGCAGACCGGCAAGCAGGGCGGCCGTCTGATGAGCGGCGGACTGGACGTGTCCAACATTGTCGAGCATTTCCGTACCCATCCGACCAAGTTTGATCTGCCCAAGGGCACGAACCTTCGCATCACGATCAAGTGCGTGTAGAGCGAGCTGATTGCGGGATTTTGGTGGAGCGGGACTGCTGATGGGTTTTGAGATGTGGCTTTGTCTAGTTTGAACAATGTCAAGCCTGTGGTCGGCGGGAAGAAGTGAAGCGGATCGAGTCGAACAAAGCTCGTGCCTTAAGGTTGGGTAGTTTTTTTTCTTCTTCTTCTTCTTCTCTGAATGTAAGCGTCTGAGCTAGGATCGTCGCGTTGCCTTTTTACGAGCCACTGAGAAAAGTACGTCTTGTCGCCCATTGTTCGCATCGCACGACGGAAGCAAAGACTTCGGCCATCCAGACAGCCACGTAGTTCGCGTCCACGTCGCCGAGAACGCCTCCTGTACGGACCGTGTACCCTCTCCTCCCTCCCTCCAGCAGATCCCAGTAAAACCACGCAAACGTCGAGTCGGCGACCACGTCATGGGGACCTTGGAGCGCCTTTATCAGTTCAGGACACCAAATCGATCGCGCAAACTGCATGAAGCCTCGCTCGGTCCGCGTTCGAAACACCAAGTACACCGTGTGCACATCGCTGACGCGACCTGGGAAACGGTCGGCGGTACGCACGATGACAATGTTGGGTCCGATTTGCTGGAGGATTTCGTGGTGGAGAAGAAGACGATGGCCCCCGACAATCTGCTGATTCGTCGTCGCGTCGATGTAGACGTCCCAGGCCGTGTTCACATAGTCCATCACCTCGTACCCGAGAAACGTCTTGGAGAGCTCAAATTGAAGCACGCGCTGAACAGGATCAACACGATGCACTTCCCGCCAGCCGTCGAGCGTCAAACCAGTCGTTTCCTTATTTGAACCCCACTGAAACGCAGTGAGTTTCTTCAGTGCCGCATCAATCTCCTCCTGACATTGCTCCTGTGTCCACGGACGATAGTGCTCGCGACTGAGCTGCCGCCAGTACTTGCCCAGGGCTTCCCAATCCTGGACCGGACGGTCGTTCAGCATTTTCTGGACCGTTTGCTGCCAGAGCTGACGCTCTTGCAGGAGTCGCTGGAGCCTGGATTGCTCGATTCGGAGTGTATTCACTTGGCTCGTGAGTTGCAGCGACTGAAGCAGAAAGTGTCTTACTCGGCTCGCATTCTCGTCAAGAAAATCGCTCCAGACGCTGACGTCGTCCCCCAGCGTCCGCGCGACGACCACGGCGCACTCGAGCGCGTCATTTGTGAGCCGCAAGCTGTCAAGTTTTGTCTACGGCCATGGGATCACGTTCAGTATCGCATGTCGTCGCCACTCCCCCAGACAGAGAGACAGCAAGAGACCTACACTGCGGCGTTGACGGGCGCGCCGCTCCCGCTCCCGTTTTTTTGCCCGATCGGAGGCCAGCGAGGTGGTCTGCAGACTGGCATTCATGCGGCTCCCACGGCGTCGTTCTCGTGTAGACGTCGTGGGCGAGGCGTAGAAACCAAGTGGCGGGACAGTCTCACCACGCATGAGCTCGGACCTTCTGCGCCACTCAAACCTCCAACATCTTATCTATTGTGATGAGCAGGTGCAAGCCTGGTGATGCACCACCGAGTGCACTTTGGAACCTCCGGTCTCGAGTACAGCACAAGGCAACTGAGGATCCCAAGACGTCGATAAACAAACCTCTTTGTGGATCATGAAGAGGTGCGGCCACGACGAACGCCCACCACCCGCTCGGCTACGACCTCGCATGGCACGTGGGAGACATCACGGCGTGGTTGGAAGCACGACCACGACGAAGAACTGGTGATACGACAGCATTGCATCGCCTGCGACTTTGCCGCATCACGGGTTATCGAGTCGCCGCGCGGCATCGACTTCACTTGACATTTGAGAAAACAGACCGAGCCTACTCAATCGCTGTCCCAAAACTGCGTCCCGTCGCTTTGTGCTCGCCTCGCAGAATCGAGGCAAACACTTCTGCCATCCAGCGACTCGCATAACTCACCTCGACCCCGCCAATGGTGCCTCCGTTCCGGATCGTATAGCCCGGTGCACCATCCTCGAGTCGGTCCCACTGATACCAGATGAAATTCGAGAGCGCGACCATATCGCACGGTCCTTGGATCGCCTTCATCAGTTCCGGACACCAAATGGATCGCACGCACTGCATGAAGCCTCCTTCAGTACGCATCCGAAAGACCAAGGACACGCCGTGGAGATCGCCCGTCATGTGCGTGTACCGCTCCGAGAC
>JAADVY010000861.1:0-11784 GCA_023336035.1 Pythium plurisporium
AAACAGATGTTGTAGCGCCGGTTGAACTTCTGGACCCAAGAGAACGACACCTCGTCTGGGTGAATCAAGTCGTTTGCCTTCTCCCACAAAACAAAGTTGCTGAGCCCGCCAGTGCTCTCGTCGAGAGCAACAAACTCGAGGAGCTGCTCCTCCATATCAGGATACTGCGGGCGACTAAGACGGCGATCAGTCACGCGCACTGGAACCGACGGCGCCGATACAAAGATGCGAGTGACGGCCGAGCGACCAATACTCTTCCCAAACGCGGAAACGCGCCACGACACAAGATCATGGTGCTCGAGGCGAGGAGTTGTGGTGGCGTACGCGACGAGCTGGTGCTTCTGGGTGAAGGTGGGGAGACGAGCGGTCCATTGTCTATAAAAGTGCGGTCACAGTTCGGACTGCATGAACTTTCTATTATTTCACAGTCAGAAAAGTCTTCGAAACAATTTGAACTTCCTCGTCGCACATACCGAGCACGTACCGGGCATGAAGCAAGGCATCTCATCTCTGTACTGAATCCCAGTGATCATCGTAGTCGCTAGAGACTATTGATTCGGTAACAGTCATTGATACACCATACCGCTTATGAGTCCATAACCGCACAACCACCGATCGATTATACACAAAACCGCAATCGGACACTCTCTCACTCTCTGTAGTACAATTTCTCACTCGCCTTGCACCTATCTTTCCGCAATCGAGAGCATGTGGGCCTACACTGACGGCGAAGAATATCTGATTCTCCGTGTCCACGCGAAATTCCCGGCCGAGGCGGCCTAAAACCGCGATCCAGAGGGAGGCCCTAAAATTTCGTGGTGGTTGGCTCCCTAAATCCTAGCACAGTGGAGAACATTGCTCAGCCAATCGCCATTTACGTTCTCACTCACGCTGGACCGGTACATCGAGCAACCTCAAGCTCCGTTCTGCCATACTTCACGCAGGAGCAGTTCTCACGCTACTTCTTTTTGGCGATGTTGAACGAGAACAGCGAAAGGGCACATCGCGGGCGTTGCTACATCTGCTAGCAGACGTATCAGCAGTAAGACGGGCGTGGATGGACCAAGCTACTGGCTCATATACGAGCGCGCCACCCGGACTTTGAGCAGAAAATGCAATCTGCATACGAAACGGCAGACGGAGGCCACATACCTTGGGTGAGCGCGCGTGCGCGCTTTCGTTACGACTGGATTGATTGGGTCGTGGAGGACAGCCTCCCACTCACGTTTTTTGTGAGCGCCCAGCGACATAACGGTAATAGAAACCAGGTATTTGCATTCCTTCATAGGTTATGCTAACGCTATCGATATACGTTAGCAACACCAATCTTTCACCAGTGTCGAATGTGACACTACGAGAGAATATGTTGCGGCTGACGAACTATGTTGAGTAAACAATCGCTAGGGAGATGCCGGAATCTCTCGGTATTTTATTCGATGGTTGAGCATTGCGTCTGAGCACGACCTGGCGGTTTATGCCACGCACGAGGTCGACGGCCGGGTGGTAAAGCCGCTGCTGTCGTTGGCTCCGATCATGAACGATCCAGACGAAGATTCCAGTGTCGCATAGCAGAAGGAGGCGCTTAACGACGTTTTGGAGCTTTTTGACAAGGACTTTACGTGCGTTGCATTTCTGGTGGGGGCAATTGTAGCGTGAACAAGAAGCTGGCGAAGCTTCTTGGTGCTCCATTGGTTGGATGTGCCAGCTATCGCCTATACTTGGCTGTTAGAGCGATGTTGAGCACGTACGACACCGAATTGGAGACGATCCAACTATTTATGATCAATCTGCACACACTCAGCAATCCACAAAGCTTCGGTAAGTTTTCGTGTTGTTTCAAATTTTATTCGTTTCTGATCTTTGTTTTGATTGCTTATTTGTACTGTTGATTGTGGATGCCTCTCCGTCCTGTTATCCGCCAAAATACGAGGTCAAGCTCATCGTTCACGATGTTGCAGCGGTTTTATTAACTGCGTCAGTTTTGGACACAAACGATGAAAGTTTGGCCGACATGATTCCTCGCTCCTCCGTGATCAAGAAGCTGAGATGTATCTTGAAAAATCTAAAAGAACGTGGAGTCGGTGAGCAAACGGCTACAGGCCAATGCAACAGCCATGTGGTAACCACACACACCGCTTGGTGGACTCACCAGTGCCTTCCCGTCGTTCGCTCACTACGTTGATACGTGTGGAATTGTGTTTGTTCACATTTGTCATTTTCTGTAGAACCTAATGCCGAGAATGTAGACTACTCAGCATTTGAGGATGGTGCCGTGAAGCTCCAGGCCGGTTGCCCACTCTGGAGGAGCGAGCGACAGGCGGTGAGCACACTTCGCATGGATGGTGACGACATTCCATAGAGGACGAGAACGACGGTACACCGACCGTGTTCTCAAGCGTGCACGCCTCGCGTAGCGAGAGGATCACTACACGTTTTTGAACGCAGTCACACTCACGTTAAACGTGGTCGAGCGGCTCTTCAGCACGGCTCGAGCGTGCATCGGGCTGGGTCGCCACTTGCTTTTGCCGATCATACTGGATCGGCTAGAGGCCACACTGTTTCTGAACGTAAATCGCTCGCACTGGAAACGTACGAGCTGTCCATACCACACTTGAAGCACTGTCCAATTTTCCATAATCGTGCATGTTCTGCATAATGTATTTTCCCACCTCTGCCGATTCCCTGCATTTTTCCAACTTTTGTGTGCATGTTCATTATGCAAATTTTCGAGCCCTGTGTATATTCCGCCTCGTGCGTGCTTGGTGTAGACATTATTGCATAGACTAAAATAATATTGATCAGTGACAACCATCATTTTTCCTTGTTGAATACATGAACTAAAATAATATTGGCGAGTGACCACCTCCATCTATACAATTTAAAGCCTAAGGAAACTTTCCGACCTCCGTCCCGGCCTTCGTTCTCATACAAACTGCAGCATGATGGCTTCACTAAAGACCGGAAAGAAGGGTTGTCAAACCTATTGGCGACGACGAACCATTGGCTGCTAACAAAAGATAACCTCACGAGACCAGGCCATATTTAGTCAACCTGGGATAGTGCGTTGCAGTGCAAAATATGAGATCCGACCCGTATCCTGTGATAAGAATGTCAGTCCAATATTAGTTTGTAAAAATCGAACTGAAGAGATAATGCATGCACCATGGTTGCCGAGGTGTCCCGAGCTTCGCGAGCACTGTCAAATCGACGCTAAGGATGGCAGCTGCATGTGCCATGTCGAGTTGTCGAGTTTGTCCCCGCCGCCTCCACCACCACCACTGCCGTCACGACAGCCGGGTGCTCCCCCCCATCTCCCCCCCCCGACGACACAGTCATCCCCCCTGGCGCCCCTTTCACGTGCATTTGCTGCGGCAAGATGTTCGCATACAAGTCGAGCTTGGTTCGCCACTCTAGGGTGACCGGACGATGCGCCAAGGCACTGCCTCTACTCCAAGACCCAGTCGGCCACAAAAAGGCCAAGAAGAAAGAACGACAGCGCCGCTACAAGAACAAAAAGAAGAAGGAGGCGGCATCCATGTGTGTGATTTACCGCTAGCCCACCCTGAACGGGACTCGCACAATTTGCGATGACGAATTTCACGAAACCTGTCTCCAAGAGTATATCAGGACCACTTTTCACGTGCGCGAAGATGCGACGTGCCCGATTTGCCGTCAGCATCTTTGTCCGAGTGGACTCGACGAGATTGTTTGTGACTTCTGTGGTGGGCGAATCACGCATGGGCGTCCATCCTATGGATGCAACCATCGCTACCACATCATATGTCTGGACGAACATCTCCAGCACCGACGCCCAAGCTCCAATCCGACGTGTCCTGTTTGCTACTGCAACAAGAAGATCAACCAGGAGTATTAGGAGCACCTAATCAGCATCGATGCCGAGCATACATTCTACATATCAACTAACCTTTCCAATATAATACATAAAACATATTACTTTACACCGATCATCATTTTATACGATGTTGGGTTGCACTGGCGACTTGGGATAACAGGGTTATACTGAGACGGTAACAGATGAGCCTCTTGGCGGGAACAGGGTACTGTTACAGTGGGTAGTGGTACACGTAACCCGACATGTTTCCAACGTTATACTTCCCTCTATAATGTAATGGTACCTTCACTAGAGAAATGCGCGACGCCTTTGGCTATGGGGCGACACTTTCGGCTCCAGAACCAAATGCGTCTTCGAATTTAAGACGCTTAAGGGTCATTCTTGGGCGCTTTTGGCTCTTGGGGCCGTAAACGTCCTATGGTGGTGACTCTTTTGGTTCTATGAGCCGGAAACGTCTTCGTGCCGGTGACGATTTGATGAGCCAAATCGTCTCTGCAGGCACCAAAACGACTCCCATTTGCGACGCTTTTGGCTACGCGAACCAAAACTCACTCCTTTGGACCAAAAGCGCCTACTCGATGGGGTTCGGGTCGATGGACCAAAAGGGACGAAACCAACACGTGCTGTAACAGTCGTGCTGATCGTAGCCTGGCATGTGCGCAACCTGCGTGAAGAAAGTGTGCCAAGCAAAATGCGGTGTGGTAGATATCAGGAGGGACACAACATGCGTTCATGCACAGCGCCCGGACACACTGCTGCAGCAGCTGGGCCCGTTGCTCATTATGCCGTGAGCGGGGGGAGAATCTAAGGAGCGTCCGTGAACGGGAGCGTCCACGCATAAAAGGTGCAACATGTGATTTCAACGCTCATTACTAACAAAAAAAATCAGAATCCAACTGTGCTGCAGAGGAGGGCTTGTGTGAGCCATCCACAGTGGATTCCACTGGCTGTCTGCGTGCGAAGTGGTCGGGGACCGCTCATTCCACGATTTGAGCAGCGCGGCCAACAGCGAGCGTGGGGCTGGCGACGAAGCCGTCTTTTGGAAGAGCGTGTCGTCAACGACGAAGCCGTCTCTTAGACGAGCGTGTCGTGAGCCTCGAAGCCACTGGTGTTGTGCTTCTTTGGATTACGTCGTAGAGTCTCCCACGTCCCACTGAGTGAAAACAAATAAACTCGCTTGAAAGCCCTCCATTATTTCTTATTTCCCTTGGATATCTACTTCGTGAACAGCTCCAGCGGCGTGCTTCGAAGAAGCGCGCGGGTTCTTTCGTCGTCGACAAGATCCACCGATTCCCAAGTAGGGATCCATTCCAGGAGTACCTTCAGTTGCACGTCCACAACGCGGAGACCGAGGATCCGCTGGTATTGATAAGAGCGTGTAGTCCCACTCTCACCAGAGCGCGCTGTCCCACCCCCGTCTGAATCCGAATCCGATCCAGTGAGATCGATGACAGTACCACTCTGTGCCAGAGTGGTACTGCCTGTCAGAACAACCCCGTCAGAAAATCGTACGCCGAAGTCTGCAATCACGTCGACCGGCGAAAGATTTTTTCGCGTGTACTGGAGTAGGTAGGTGATGAGAGCTTCGGCCAGACGCCTCTTGGAATCGTACTATTTCACGAAGCGCATGTGGAGAAGACGGCAAGTCTCACCGCTCATGGTTACCTTTTGGAGACTTAACTTGACTCGGCGTTTAAGCTGAAGTCGGCACAGTTTTTCGAAGTCGCGGCGGGAGATACAGTTTGTCGCCATTGGTGAGATGGTTCGATGGGTGATGGGAACTTGGTGATGGAATGGGAACTGAGATGCACAGAAAGAGGATGAGCAGATAGATTCCATTTTTGTTTACAGTGAGTCCCATTGGTTTATATTGGAAAAAATATCGAAGACGAGATCGAGGACGAGATGGTACCACTGTGCAGCATTGTACCACCCAGTAAATATCGCGCCTTCCATTTCAAATTTAAATTCGAGATCATTCCACGATTAGAGTATTTACTCAGCAGCGTTATCGAATCAATGTACAGGTTCTAGTTCGGGCTGCCGCCTACGTCTAGCCTGGTGTTTACAAAGACCCCGTCGACTTAGGAATTCGCATTATGGTGATGCGAGCCGTCCGATCGGAGGTAAGGGTAGCGCCCAGCTCGAGCATAGTTTCGTGGCGCTGGCACGCCATGTACAAATCGGTGGTCGCCATTGATGGGTTTGCCGAGCAGGCTGCTGATGGGAGGCAGAATTGACACCGTCGGTGGAAGATGATCTGGAGCGGATGCAGCATTGTTCTGATCCATGCGCTCAGCCACTGTCGGCTCCCGCCTTGTCCCCTGCGCACCAGATCCAGCTTGATGGCTACGTTTGTTCTGTCTCACTCGACGTTTCTTGCGTCGGTTGGCCGGTGCAAACACACGTGTGGCCATGTACGTCTCCGCTCTCGGAATCCACCAGTGCCGGTTGAAATGCTGAGGTGTCAATACATCCTCTCGCTCTATCATGTACACCAACTCGTGGAGACATGGTCTTCCATTCACTACTCGAAAGGCACCACTGCATTGGGAGCGTGTGAGACGGTTGTGTACGATTCGCTCCGCGTCCTTCCAAAGTTTCTCATTCTCCACCAAAGCCCACAAAGAGATCACTCAGATCACTCTCTCATAACGCGGCCGCACGCGCAGTAGATGAGGGATGATTGTTGCGTCCTTCTCGGTCCTAAGTCTTAGCTTTTTTTTATCGTTTTAGTCCACCAAGGGAGGAGCTTCCGCAACACAGTAAAGAGATCCCCCTTGGATGACTGCAGCCATCGCTTGATACGGGCATGTGTGCCTTCGACCGGGGATGTGTCTCTGTAACCAAAATGATGGTATGTGTCTGTCCAGCAACGCACGACGCGTCGTTTATACCGCCACCAATGCAAGTCGAGATAGTCGGCCAGCGTTGAATTTGATGCGCTGAGTTCAACACGCCCACACTCGAACTCGTCTTCTGTGCTAGCTTCGAGAGTCTGGTAGTATATGGCCATGAATGCGTCGGTCTGGGGGCTGTTGATGAATCTCGGACCGACCATCACTGGATTTGGGATCTGCCCAAGCACTGCCCTGACCTTGGTCAACACATTCTGGTTCATGTGCCATCTGCATATCATGGACGGGATCAATGGAAAGACTCGGTCTAAGGCGTTCAGACATGCGAGGTCTCGATCACTGAGAATGACGTGGGGTAGAGATACCGTGTTGGACTGGATGAGCTCGTGGAGAATTCTGAGCGCCCACATGAAATCTTCTTCCGTCTCGCCAGGCATCCAGCATTGGGCTACTGGGAGCACTGTGTTGAAACCCGTCATCGACACGATATTGAGCAAAGGCATGTCATGAGCATTTGTTTTGTAAGTGCAATCCATGATCAACACGTCAGGATGGTCCTTGTACAATTGCAGACTGTCTGGATGCGCCCAGAAAAGCCGAAGGAGCTCTCTGGTGTCCTCATTGACCTCAAATCGGTACCAGAATCCATGTTCTCGCAAGAGAGCGAACATTGCTTCTGTTGGTGTCTTCTCAGCGACGGCAGTTGATCGGTCTGCAGCCCGTGCGTTTGCCACGTCTTTTTCGGTGAGTAGGCTGTCAGGTAGAGCCGCTTGGATTATCGTATGGATCTGGCCGGCCGATAAACCTGCCGTGAAGTGGCCTCGCATGAGATCGTCGAGACTGACAATCATTGATGGGGTCTGTGACTTTTCTTGCCGACGGTAACAAGGGTAGACGCTCACATCACCCGCTGGTGGGTGATTGTGGAGTTTGCTACCGTCCTCGGTGTAGACAATATGCCAATCCTTGTCCGGGCGATTCACGTCGATTGCACAGATCTTGATTCGCATTGGGCAGTTGCATTTCATGGAACCGCGCAATTGTCGGACGCGTTCGCTCTCGACGAGTTTATTGGTGTTTTTGGGCCAGCCTGCCCTACCACATCGATAGAAGACCGCTCTTTTCTTACCCATATCGTTGCGGGGCGTCTTCTCTCTTGTTAGGCTGTACCCATGCTGCCGAGCCCACTTTCGTACATAAGACTGGGCGTCTTCTTCGGACGCAAAGTGTTCATGCTCTGGCGGTGGCGCCAGGAGGAACATCTCAACCGTTTCTTCTGGTACAGTGGATTCCTCACTGTGCGGCGAGACCACCTCGCCGTTTAAGGACGACCGCGGCTCGTCCGTGGTGCCCAACGAAGAACTGGCTCGACCTACGCTGTCGCAGTCGTGATTGCTGTCGTCCGAGCCCGAGGTTTCATAATCGCTGTCCTCCCAAGCCGAGCTCCCGGGGTCGCTGTCCTCCCAGGCCAAGCTTTCGCTGTCGCTGGACATCTTGGACGTGATAGCACACGCTGAAGACGTCGGACGGCGCAGGCGGTGTATGTGCTTCCGCTTCGCTCTGGCGTAGCCTCTGGTCAGGACTGTAACGGCCAACCCAATCAATTGCATGTTTCTAAAAGTAGCCACTTTTGAGAAGGATGGGTACTGGTACAATGTACCCTGTGTTACACACATACAGTTGATCCGTCTTTGTACGGATGCTTCCGTTCACGGACGCTCCTTAGTTTCCCCCGTGAGCGGGGTCACACCATTACATCCTGTGTTGCGGCCGGCGCAGAGTCGGGACGACGTACAGTGCGCTGTTCAACGTGTGGGCATCAAGGTCACAACTCCCGGTCACCCATGTGTCCCGATGCTGCTGCAGCTATCCGGATCGCCGGTGCAGCAACGCGGCAAGATTTCATGGAAACTCTAATGAGCATGTTACAAACGGCCGACACCAACTACGGTCGATGCACACAAGCTGTCGTGGAAAACAATAGTAGATTCGGTTGGTTGCGTCCTTGCCACCGTATAGGACTTGAACATCGTGATTGCACTTCAAAGTCCTCATAATCACCGGGTTGTAGCCGTTGACGTATTCATGTCCAAGCTCTCGCTTGCGTCGAATCTTCGACCCAGAGGTTGTGGTCAACTCCACTCTCTCACGAGGGAAGCCGTAATGACAGAACGACGGGTGGGATGTCGCACGACTTTCCCTGAAAGAGCTTCGAGTGTGAGCCCACCATGGGCGTGGGCGTTCAGGTTGAGTATCCGCGTCAACAACTCATAATCGCGATGCTCTTGACACATTCTTGGCCAGGCATCTGTCGGAGGTGTCATCTCGATTAGTCGAGACATATAATCACCCCCGAAGAGATCCGCTTCAACCTGGATCTGCGGATGTTGGATCGTATTTGATGTGGCGAGAATCCATTCGGCATGAACGTCGATGTCGTCTTGCTCAAGTGAAGCAGCCATTGATTACCTTTGGAGGATTGAAGCCATTGCATGAGCGCGTGAGCGTCGGCACTTCAGTTCCTTTTTCACCTGTTTGTCGAGCTCGCCGGATGTCGCAAAGTTGAGGCAGCCAATGAGACGGACGGAAACGCTCAACTACCCTCCGTATGGCGTGCTGGGAGCTGGATGTTTGACCGCATGTTGTGCAAAAAACCAGCTCTTGGCGGTCTGTGTGGTGACGTTTCTTGTCCCGCTTGCAAGCATCGGGTGGAATAGGAAGTGGGGCAAAAGAACCAACCGTGTTGCATGCGGAGCAAGCTGCGACACCCACGTCGAACGGAAGGCCTGTCGTTGAGATACTGTCAACATATGCCGCAATTTCAGAAGTGAACCCTGCACGGCCAGCTTGAACTCGGCTCTCAAAATCTTCTGAGTTTATCGGCGCCCCGTGGATCCAAGTAAGAAAATGGATGTGCAGTGTTCCGCGTGCTTGAGTTTCAACCATGCCGAAATACGATTTGGTCTTGCCGAATAAGCCACCACCAGGTCTTGATTGCTTCGTTGCTCTGTCAATCCCGAGGACATGGGTGATGAAAGCATCGACTGTGCGGATGAATAGCCTTGCCGACGCACAGTCGTCACTCATGGCGGCTTGCTTCATTTGAGCTTCTGTGGGTACTTTTGCTTCGAGCGAATCAAACAGACTGTCGACTGAGAGGTTTCCGGTGTAGTGCGCCATAGCATACGAGTTGTCCGAGTTGAGCGTCAGCGTTACGAACAAGGAAGGCTGGCCATATCGCGTCTGGTAGGCAAAAGCTGCTTGGCGACACTGTCTTCGCTCTACTCTACTCCCCCATACGGATGCCGAGCCAATCTCAACAGATCGGAGGAAACGCCCAGCGGCGGGATTTGGAAGCTGCACGGCAGCTTGGCCACGCTGTTTGCGCTCATTGTTCATCAGTGCTGCAGCAAGGTCTTCACGAGTGATTGTCTCATCGTCTTGAAACAAACTTGGATATCGCTTGCACTTGATCGAGGGAAGGGGTACATGTTCTCGATCGAAAGTCGTGCGAAAGCCGTTAGCATGAAGGTTGCATCCTGCGCGAATCTGCGTGAGCTGAGCAACGTGTAGTGACGGACACAATCACGCCTCGAGACTGGAACCTTTCTCGACTCACCGGGATGACCGCGTCCAAAAGGAAACAGGTGGACATCCATCGGGCTTCGAGGTTCGGACCGTTAGCAAAATGTGATGAATGCTCAAGCCGTAGAAGTGCGTTTCTTTGGCGTTTGTATCCACGACTTGCTGCAAGGAAGACAAACCAGGCGTTGTATCTTGAGGAGCAAGATACATGTTCCGCTCGATAACTTTGCGCTCGCCTTCTTCATTAGTCACAGTGCAATCGTCTGCGCCCCCAGAAACACTTGTTTGCTCCGCATCTACCTCCCGCGCATACTAGGTGTCTTCCTTACGAACAGAGATCAAGTCGTACAACGACCCGTCCGTCTCAGTGCGAGTAAAGGCACTCAAATCCACGCGCACGTCTTTGTAGAAGTGATTGTTCAACTTCACAAAGTGCAACAGCTCGTTCACGAGGCTTCCACAAACACAATGTAGCTTGCGGATATGCTCCACTTGCTGATCGGTCATTGGACCAGAGAGCACAACTTTGTAGCTCCCGTTTTTGTTGACCCGGTTCGGCAGTATCGTAGCTGGTGGGCCTGGTGTTGAATCAAACACCATACAATGGGACCGAATGGAGCGGTGGTGACCCTCTCTCATCACCCGAGTCTGGGCAACGACAGTCGTGAGCCGAATTATCACTGCCTCGATCCAGGTGGTTGTGCAAAGATGAGGAGGAAAACACCCGACGTAGAAGACGTTCACGATGGCAAATTTTGGTGGTCTATGCCCAGCACGGTCGAGCTCAGCACGACAATCTCGGCACAAAATCAGATTGGCTTCATCGTTGTGCGTTCGATGGATCCCGCCTGTGGAAAGCATCATGCCCTTGAGGCAAGGATGCAAATCACTGCAGTCATACTCGGGGCGAGTTCTTGCGGCAGCGGTTCACGAGGAAATTCAAGGACACTTCTCATTTTCGAAATGACTGATGAGTCACCAAGGCTTACTTGATCACCGGTCTCTCTTTGAACAAGTCGATCACATACAGCGCATGTGGTCTCATCAAGACCAACTGGCCCAAGTGCGTCTCTGAGGAGAGATTCAACCCGATTGTTCTGGGCTTCGGAGACTGTCTCGAGCAGCACGGTTGGATGAGACTCCTCAGGAAGCGGAAGCTGACGCTGAGCGCTACGGCGAGTTTCCTCCATTCCGGCATGGGTCTCCGCTGCCAAATCGCGAAGACGTGATCGTTGGACCCGTCTCTACTTGCGCTGTTTGGACAGGCGTTGATGATAGTGGTCTGTGCGCTCCATCCCTGGCGAATCGCTTGAGAACTGGGTTCGCGTCTGCTGTTCCGTTCACGTTGCGCAGCACGCTGGCGGTCGCGCTGGGCAGGCGTCTCGTTCCGACCTGTGCGAGCATTCTAGGCGGGGGTCTCGCTTTGACCTGCCCACCTGTTTCCAGCCATTTCCTATTCGCTACGGAGAACAGTGAAAACTCTGTGAA
>JAADVY010000862.1:0-11784 GCA_023336035.1 Pythium plurisporium
ATTGGACCAGTTTTTCCGCTGCGCTCCGGGCTGTCGCTCGATGGGTCGCAGATGATGCACGTGAGCTCATAATCGGACTCTCCGGGAACCGAGACTTTCGCTCCGCCTCAGACTGAATTGCATCGGCGTGCTGCATAAGTGAGACCGTCCACGCGGCGTCAAACGGATCGCAAGCTGCCCCATCGCAGAAATCTGTCTCGAACGACTGCTTGACACTGCTGAATGAGCGAGAAAGACGACGGAGAGAGACAAACGCAAACGCATCCTGAGCGAGACCGAGCATTAGCACGACGGCGAGAGTCGCATAGGACCGTGCCGTCTGGAGGAACGCAGTTGCAAACAGCGCGTGGAATAGATGGGCCCCGCAGACGCTGCTCTCGGCCGAGTAGTCGTGATGGGACTGGATGTGAGATAACTTCCACATGCGAAGCTTGACCGCGAATCGAAGACCGTACAAGGCAAGCGAGAGCAGGATCTGGTACTCAGCCCCCACGGAGCGAAACGCAAACGCGTAGATGGAATAGACGATCAGCATCGAGAAAGTGAAGCCCACCAGCGCTTCGATGCGCTGATGTTCGGGTTTCACGTGTGGGTGCCGCTGCAGGGCATCACGGACAAAGCAATATCTGATGAGAACCGCGACCAAGTAGACAGGCAGGATGGGCGTGAGACTGGAGAATGGCACCGGGAAGACGTCGAAGCACACCGCAACGATGATCAGCGTCGCGATGTACGGCATGATCTGGAGGCAACTGATCAGCATCAGACGAAGCCACGGTTGGCGCATCTCAGGGATGATCTCCTGAAGCTGAATGTTGCTCGCGACCGTGAGGATCCATGCTCGGATCGACTCTTGCACAAAAAAAGTGGCGTTCTTTCTCCACCCGAGCGCCGGGTTCTCGAGTCGAAACAGTTCCAGGCTCGCAACGATTACTACGGTCGGAAGCGTGGCCGCGGCGAAAGTAGCAATCGGCGCGAGCCTCGCCATGCGTTGGGTCGTGTCGGACTGGAACGCACATAGCTTCTCCAACGAGTAATGGCCCGTGTACTCGACCACGCCAAGCTCCATCAGCCAAGTCTTCATCTTTTTCCCCGTACGATGCTGTAATCGAATCGACGTCCCATCGCTCGCTGGCTCCGGTGCGATCGAATGTAGGCTCCGTACGGCGATCATACTGTAGCTTGTTCCCTACACTGTGAACGGTGTGAAATGACCTGCATTGCTCCCATGTCAAGTCAAGCCAAGAGGTAAGACGCCCTTTCTCCAGAAATAGTCGCGACTGAGATAGCGTGGACCACATTGGACGCTCGATCCTCAGAGAAGTTCCCCGCCACCTCGCAGCCTCGGGATGGCGTCGCTGCTGCTCGAGCGATTGAGCTCCAAGGCGGCCGTGGACGACGCGATCCGCCACACCAAAGACAAAGTGCTCGTGCTGCGCTTCGGCCGCGCGAGCGATCTCGGCTGCCTGCAGCAAGACGACGTCGTACGGGGGAGAGCCGTGGGGTCTGAGAAAGTACGTGCACGACGTGACAAGCTTGCTTTTGCTCCTCCTGTAGCTCGCCAAGACCGAGCGCGAGCTGGCCAAGATGGCGCGGATCTGCCTCGTCGAGGCCGAGGACGTGCCGGTGTACTGCCAGTACTTTGACATCACGCTGATCCCGGCCACGATCTTCTTTTTCAATGGGCAGCACATGAAAGTAGACTACGGGTACTGCACGTCGTCATTGGACCATTGCCTCGTCTCGTCCGTGCAGAGTCTTTATATCTTCCTGTGTTCTGCATTCGATGTAGCACGCCCGACCACACGAAATTCATCGGCGCGTTTCGCACAAAGCAGGATCTGATCGATCTCGTCGAGGTGCGTGTTCGGTCTCTACGGTCTCACGGGGAAGCGTCGCGGATCCTCATCGCGGTCCCGATCTACAGGTGATCTACCGCGGCGCCAAGCACGGCAAGCTGATCGTCGCGTGTCCGATTGACAAGTCGAGGATTCCGCAGTACGAGCTGATCTATCGCGATATTTAATACACCAGCACGTTTACTCGGGCGGCCGGGTGGACTTTGGGGCGGGCAGCGTCGGCCGGTTTGTAAACAAATCCTGCACGAGTCGGTTCTTCTTCTTGTACGACTGAAGTGCTGCGCTCACAGCCGGTGGCGTTTGGTTCGTGGGGGACACGAGCGCGGCGGTTTGCTGCGGCTGCTGCCGCTGTGGCTGGGGAGCTGGAGGCTCTCGCTCGACCAAGTCGTAGCTACGAATCGACGTGGACAAGTGCGTACTCTTTGCACTCGTCCCATGCCCTGCGGCCAACTTGGTCGCCGGATCGATCGCGTACTGGAGCAACTTGTTGGAAGTGTCGCTGTCGTTTGGATTGATTCGCATGGCCTGTAGGTAGTCCTCGCACGCGATGTGGTGCTTCTCCTGGAACCGAGCAGCATCGCCCTTTCGCACGTAATACGTCGCAACTGTACCATCCTCGGCGATCGCCTTGGCAAACTCGAGCTCGGCTTTTGCGAACTGCCCCTGGTTGAACAGCTCAATACCGAACTGATAGTGGATCAGCGCGACCTTCGAGCGAATCTCCTGGCTCTCCGGTCCCACTTCAAGGGCATGGTGGTAGTCCGCAAGGGCCTGCAAGCAACTCGGGTCGTTAGCGTGTGACTCATCCAATACTGCAGTTAAAACGTACCGCATGCAGGTTACCGAGGCCACGGTACGAGTCTCCACGATTCACGTAGTACTGAGGGTTCACAATCGTCGCGTGGAATCGTGCTGCGAGCTCCTTCTCGCCCTCGATCACTTGGTTCATCGCATTCAGCGCGACTTGAAACGACTTGTCGCGAAGGAATCGAAGTGCGAGGTCATTGAGAATCAGGTGGCGTTGCGTCGTGATATCTCGGTACTCCTTCGTGCAGTCTTCGTTGCTGCTCGTGCCTTCCCCCACCGTCGTGGACTCGGTACTCTCGTGCGGTCGTCGTCGGGCCAGGTGATGAAGCGTTTTCTTCTTCTTGAGTGCAGTGTCCAGCTTTTGACGGTGGCAGCTCATGGCCTTGTCGACATCTTTCATTGCGGTCTGCAGCTCGCCCAACTCGCGGTACGCCGAGGCTCGCATCAAGTAGATCTTGGTCTCTTCAGGCGAGATCTCAGCGGCGTTGCTGAGGCACTTGATGGCGTCTGCGAACTTGCGTACCATGACATGTTTGCATGCCTGTGCGTAAATCGTTTGGGATTCATTTCGCAACCGCAGCTCGTGCTCCACAACCTCCGGGTGATTGGGCATTAGTCGCGCTGCCTTCTGGATATCTTGAGTCGCCTTCTCGTGCATGTGCAGCTTCCAGTGGAGTTTTGCTCGCAACACAAAGTACTCGACGTCTTTACCGTTAAGATTCACGCAGTGGTCCACGTCTTTGAGCGCCTTGTCGAGACAGTTGGCCTGGATATGGGCGAGTGCGCGGTGGAGCCAGAAGGTCTCCTCGAGCGAGTTCAGTTGGATCGCCTCGGTGAGGTACGCGATTGCCACGGCTGGGGACTCGCCCAGCACCAGCAGCGAGTACGCGTGGGCGTCGAGCAGCGACGCGAACTGGTCTTTGATACGCTGAGCGGGGTTAGCATCGATTGAGAAGAGCTTGCGGTAGCATGCCATGGCCGACTTGAGATCGCACAGGTCCCAGTACACACGTGCGAGCTTGGCGTGGAGAGGGGCATGGTCCGGCCGGAAGTAGATCGCCTTCTGGAGTGCGTGGAGCGCACCATCGAGATCACCCTGTGCAATCAGCCGGTCGGCCTCCTCGTCTTTGAGCTCGGCGGCTTCCACAGGCGTGAGATCCACTGGATGGATGTACGTGACGCGCTCTGTTGTCAGCGCGGACCGTGTAGACGAAAGCGGCCTCGTACTTGCCGCACTCGCTGCGCGTGGGAGCAACGAGGGGGACTGTGCTCGGCTCGAGTCAGCCATGGAGAAGAACGAGTCGCGAGAATGATGGGGGTCTTGAAGGGACACGTCGGGACGCGAAAAGGCGTGAGCAGCGACGACTTGTGGGTAACGAGCCAAACGCAATCAAGGATCCAAAACTTGAGCAGCACCAGCGAGCACCTCTCGAGCATGGGTGGGTTCTCGGTCAAGCCAGTCGTGAAGACCTCGACGATGGAGCAAGACCTCCAAGACGAAGTGATTCTCGTCGCGCAGCACGCGATTGACACGGAGATCAACGAGCAACAGATCGCGCACAAGGTCAAGACGTACTTTGAGCAAAAGTACCACGGGCTTCTGTGGCACTGCTGCGTCGGGCGCAACGTCGCGTGCTACGTGACGCACGAGCAGTCCAAATTCCTCTACTTTTACGTCGGCCAGATGGCCGTCGTGTTGTTTGCGACGGCCTGAGCGAGGCCAATTTGATCCATTTCTGAGACCGACAAGACGGGGTTGCGTCTGCGCGGGTCACCAAGGATAGCGTGAGATTGGAATCGGTGGGTGATCTTCTTCTCAGCGTCGAGGGCATGTCGGTGGTAGGAGGTTTATCCATAGCAAAAAAGACGCTCGGCTAGGAACACGGCTTCCGTATTCGCACCCTAAAATACAGCGGCGCTTCAGTGCGTCGTTCCTCCGACTTCGATGGATCTGGATTTGGCTCGTACCGAAATCGTACGTTGAACAGAATTTCGGCTTAGGCGGCACGCACCACTTGTCACTCAAACGTCCGAGAAACCCGAGTCTTGATAGTCTCGATGGCAAGTGAAGGTTCGGCGAAGCCCATGCACCGTGCCTCGCTTCGCACGGTTGCAAATGCTGCAGCGTTTACGATGGCGGTACAGCCGTCCCTCACGCGTCGGTGGTCACGCAAGGTCGTTCAAAACACGCCACCTCCGCTCCCGCTTATCTCGCTGCCGCCGGATGACGACTGGGAAGAATTTGATGTGCCTGTGAAGACCGGTTTTGGGTACACGCTGCCTCATCTTGATCTGGAGAATGAAGAGGTGCTCGATCAAAGCGCCACTACGGTCGTTTCCGACTCATCATTCTCTTCCACGCGGTCCAAAGCTCCACTTCAGCACGACCGCGCGGCGATCAGTCGCGTCCTCAGTGAGTACATGGCCCAGAATGAGGCCTTCCAGGTGCGTCGCCATGGCTTTGGTATCGACACGACGTTGGTGTACAAGCGGACCAAGAGCCTCAGCAAGAAATCGGTCACCTCAACCAATAACGGCGACGCTGCCGGAACGGATACGGTGGGGGTTGACGACCTCGTGTTTGATTCGTTCTTCGAGAGTGGCAATCTGGACCGTGCGTACCGCGTGTTGGGGCGTCACTATGCGACGACGCAGGAAGTGCTAGGTGGTGGTAGCAGCACCCAATCGGCTGGATCTTCTGGAGCCGAATCATCGCCTTGGTCTTCTCCGTTCCCATTCTTCGTCAAGGCTGACATGGAATATGACTTGTACTGCGACGTCGACATCAGCACGCACGGCCACATCCAGTGGTTTTTCTTCCGCACGACGGTCCCTTCAATTTGCTTCACACGACCTTCTACGTCGCAAGTGCTTCGCGTTCGCTTCAACATCCGGAATATGCTCAAGAAGGCGAGTCTCTACAACGACGGGATGCTGCCGGCCGTGTACATTGACGGGGTGAGCGGACGCGGCTGGCACCACGCCGGCGCAAACGTGTGCTACTTCAAGAATGCCGAGACGTACCGAAACCGCAAGTCGGGGAAAGTTGCCAATTACTACACATTGTCGTTCGTATACGAGTTTCAGCGACCGGCAGCCGCAAACGCCACAGTGAACGGCGATCCGCCACCACTGCGTGTATACTTTGCCCACTGTTACCCGTATACGTACTCGCGTATGCAGCGCTTCCTCCTCAATCTGCAGAAAGACCCCGAGCGCAACCGCTTCTTCCGCCGCCGCGTGCTGTGCAAGACCATCGCCGGAAACATTTGCGATGTGCTCACGATCACAGACTTTGGTCAAGAGGACGACAGCCGTTCCGGGGTGATCATCACGGCTCGCGTACATCCAGGCGAGAGCAACGCGAGCTTCATCATGCACGGGCTGCTCGACTTTCTCACAGGGCCATCTCTCGAGGCGCGGTACTTGCGCCATCGCTTCGTCTTCAAGATCGTGCCCATGCTCAATCCAGATGGCGTCATCCACGGCAACTACAGGTGTTCGCTTGCAGGCACTGACTTGAATCGCCGCTACGTCGACCCCTCGCCTGAGCTACATCCGACAGTACACGCCACGAAGAATATGATCCTATCAATGAGGAAAACACGACCAGTTAGTCTTTACTGCGATATCCACGGCCATAGCCGCAAGAGAAACATGTTCCTCTACGGATGCGCACCGTACGAGGAGAACTCACGAACGGAAGCTGCAAAGCTTCGACTGTTTCCGCATGTGCTGAGCAAAACATGCGGTGCCGGCAGCGGAGGGTACTTCAGCTTCCAAGACTGCACATTCTCCGTCTCAAAGTCGAAGAAGGGCACGGGTCGCGTGGTCATATGGGACGAAGCTCATGTGCTGAACAGCTTCACGCTCGAGGCATCGTTCTTTGGTGTGGGTGTGAACAAGAAACGTCACACAATTGGTGGAGTCATGTCTTCCACTGCTCCTCCTACCAACCAGCAGCAGCAGTCTCGAAGTGACCCTCAAAACGCATTGGAAACCTCGATGGTCCATTTCATGCCACACGACTTACGCTCCGCTGGGACAAATCTTGGTCTGTCCCTGATACCATTCTCGCAGTTGCTGGACCGCGATAGACCAGCCGCGCCACCTCCATTCACCACCCCGGTCAACGGCGACGAGCACACGGGTGATTCGGGGCTTCGCGCTTTCTCATCAGTTCAAGCTATCCCACAAGCCACTGCGACGACCAGCAATCCAATCTTCTCGTCACGGCCGCAGACGGCCATCACGACACCGAAGACGGTGGACGGGTTAAGAGCTTCACCGCGAGATCCACTTGACAGCAAGACTATGCGACTCGCTCCACTTTTATTGCCAAACTCATCCCTTGGTAGCTCCATATCGACCCCATTCTTGCCATCACACACGTGCAAGACTTCGCTGCTCTCACCATCGTTGACAGAGTCGCCATCTACATCTCCTCGCGCGCTGACCTCACCGGCACCGTTTCGTCAGCTCTTCAATATAGGCACAATGCTCACATCATTACCGTCCACAGAAGATCTCTTGCGGGAAATTGAGGACACACTGCCGGAGAACTATTCACACTATGGTGACAGCGACGACGAAGGCGAGTCGGCTGGATCCGAGTCCGATCCGTCGGGTGATAACATGGAAGCCGAAGAGCTGCAGCGACAGGGGTCGTGGAAGGATTTAATCAAAGACACAACCACGGTACAAGACCCCCCACCGGTACGACTCACCAAGAATCGTTCGCAGTCGTTGCTCAAGCGATTTTCCGATTCTATGCTGTGAGTATGCGCCACCTTAACAGATGAGAGACATATTGCGATAGGGACTAACCCATATGATGCTGCAGGAGGTTGACCGTAGACGCTGCCGACCTTCAACTAGATCCTCCCGCGGACCTGCCGCCAAATCCAGATCCTGAGCCAGCCAAACCGACATTCATACTTACATCAACAGAACCAGCCAAAGTCAAGCCGGTGATGACACTCGCTCCAGTGAAAGCACCAACTCCATCAACAACGTACCTCGTTCGACGGGCACCCACGATGTTACCTTATCAAAACAACCATCCACGAGATCGAAACAAAGACATCGCTGCCCTCCACCTGCGCGCTGTGCAACGCCGTTCCCGCTCGAAGCGGACAAGCCACCGACTGGTCATCAACGAACAAGAGCTGGTCTGAGATGAAACCTACAACACTCGTGCCGCTGCCATTAAAGTTTCCCTCAAACCTCTCTGCAATGCGTGGTGTAGCTGAAGGGTCTCTCTAGACCGAGTCCACTTGGTCTCTCTTTTTGGATTCTTCCTCCTCATCGGAGAACGGGTCACCCCCAGCTGTCTTCTGCCGCCGACGCAGTGGGGAGAGAGGATGCTTGGACTGGTTGAGATCGATTCCACCAACCTTGAAATCGTCTCCGTCTTCTCGTTGTTCACCAAGTAGGCCGGCGTTGCTGCTGACACTGCGAGAGCTATCCGGTCGGTCTGCATACGAATAACTTCCACTAGTCTCTGTCCCGACCGAGAGCCCCCGGTTTGTCGGAGAGCGTTGCACTCGGGGCAGATTCGTCCAGGCGCCTTCGTCAACATTGCGAATGAGCTGAAACTTGTCGACCTGCTTGATCTTGAAGACCAGGACAGCGCTGAAGTAGATAAACAAGATGTTGATCCACACAAGCATCGCACTGCCGACGGCGATCTCATAGAAAATGAGCTTCTGCTCTTCGCCAATAACGTCATCGGTTTGCTGTCGCGAGGGCCAATGCGTGAGATCGAGTAATCAAGCAGCTACGGCATGCACAACTCAAACGTACCACAAAGTACTGGCCGAGGATCACGTACGAAAAACAAATGCCAGAGTTGACGGTCGGCGGCAGCAGCGCCGCTGCAATGGCCGTGCCCACCACCGACGAGATGTTGGCATTTGACTCAGCAAGTGCGACGCCCGTGCCGGAGAGTGCGGCGACGATCGCACCAAAGAGCAACTGGATCACTTGACCACGGGACCGCATCTCGCTCGTGGGCCAGTTGAGCGCCCCGGCATACGGACTGAGCAGCGCGCCGATCATCATACCAAGAAGCAGCGTGATCATCTAATGGTGGGCGACGCATCGAGTTCATGTCAGTGAGCAGATCAAGCCGATGGCCATCGATCCACCGAGACGACTTACCAATGCAAACAGCTCGTTCAGGAAGCCGTTGATAAACAGATTGCGGTCACGCAGCGCAAAGCCGAACGCGCAGCCAAGGATGGGGCCCTATACACCACGTGACCAGAGCGAGGTTCAACACGCAAGGGATGGAAATCAATTCCAGGCAATGCGATCCCACCCACCATCAACGGCGACAGCAGCATCGACGCCACCACGTACGTCTACAGACCACCCAACCCTGTGATCAGCAAAACCCATATGATCCCCAGCCAACGGAACGCCTCTGACGACATACACCCGAGTCGGCCGCGAGTCCAATCCCGGCGATCGCGCTACACAAAACCTCCCCCCCCTCTCAGTCGACAACCCCCAAGTCAAAGCCCCCCACGAAACGTACGACGAGATGAGCAGCATGCAGACCGAGTCCCTCGAGAGCGTTGCGTTCGCTTCGATGCGCGCGTACATCTCGGCCACGGGCACGGCCGTGCCAATGTCGGACGAGCGCGCGAGG
Source organism: Pythium plurisporium (assembly GCA_023336035.1). Taxonomy (NCBI): domain Eukaryota; phylum Oomycota; class Peronosporomycetes; order Pythiales; family Pythiaceae; genus Pythium; species Pythium plurisporium. The sequence goes on from JAADVY010000862.1 coordinate 9,322, forward strand.
ATGCGGCCGACGCGGCGCGTTTTCGCGGCGGTCGGTTGGTTGCTCGCGCGGCTCAGCGTCGTGCCGGGCGTGAGCGACATGACGTCGCAAAAGCCAAACTGCACGCCGACGCCCAGCCGCTGCAGTTTGTTGAGAATCGCCTGCATGTGCACGTCCTCGACGCGAAACGTGACGATCGACGACGTGCGCGCCTCCACGCTCGTCACGTTCGCGAGCTGCAGCTCGTCCTGCAGCACCGCGACGATCTAGCCACACACACCCACGCGATGCGTTTTTCTCTTTGTCCCCCATACCGAAAGAGAGAGAAAGGAAGTTACCATGCCGTGGTGTTCATTCGGGAGCGTGAGCTGGAACAGCTTCATGGTCGTTTAGGTCCTGTTGGGATGGAAGTGACGGGAGTAAACGTTCCGACAACTTTTCAGCCAATCAGAAGGGTACATATTAGACCCGCAATTCTCATATTCACTTAGAACAGTACATATGGGGGGATCCACTGAATTTGCTAGTCATCGTCGTGCTTGTCTTCCTCCTCCTCCTCCTCCTCGGCTTCCTCTTCTTCCGAGCCTGCATCGTCGTTGTCGTCCTCGTCGTTCTCACCGTCACTGTCTTCCTCGTCATCTTCATTGTCCTCTTCCTCGTCCTCCTCATCATCAGCATCCCCGTCGTCGTCGCCATCCACCTCCTGGAAGGCATCTTCCACGGCACTGGCGTGGGCAACAACTTCCTCTTCGATCGGCTCGGGCGTCTGCTCGACATACGATAGGTAATCTTCGACGCTATAGTAGTTGGCCGCATCGCCCTGCTTGAGATGACCGGTCGGTCGGCCGAGCACGGGACCAAACACAAACGCACTGAGCGAGCTCCACTGCTGGCTCCCGGCCTCCTGGACTTGCACAGCGTGTTCCAATCGAAACAGATCCACCCACTCGTCCTGCGTGGCGGTCCCCGAGGCGTCGCTACTGTCAAAAGCGACCAAAAATGTGTCGGATTGCTCGTTGTACGCCCTGATCTCGCCCGTGCGCCACGAAAACCAGCGGTGGTCGTACATTTGCAGCCGACGCATGAGAAACACAGCCGCCTTGAGTGCGCGCATGGACGGCTCGTACATGCGAGCCATGCACCAGCAGTACCCATTGTAGAGCTGAATGCGATCACCCTCCGCGGGCAGGCACAGCCACTCGTGGTCGCCATCGTCGTACAGGATTCGATGCTTGTTCTTGCTGCGGTTATACCGCACGATCCGCCCGCTGAACCATTGTTGCTCAAGCGGCCAAAGCACTCGACACGCCATACCCAAGAGGCTTCTCTGGTACGCACACTCGTTTGGTCGGACATATTGACGCGTGTTGCGTGAAGGCGAGAACCAGAAATGGTAGCCGTTTTCGTCCTGAAAGTCGTTCCAGTCGTCGTCGCTTTCGTTTTCGGACGCAGAATCTCGGTTTACTAACTCTTTTGCTTTTTTGAGTACATCGTCTTGCTTCTTGTACGCCGCGACAGCCTCCTCGGCGACCTGTTGCTTCATCTTGGCCAGCACATTCTCCATGTGGATACGTTCAGGGCTCGGTAACTTGTGGACTCGCCATCGCTTTTGAATCGTTCGAGCGGCGCGAGCGCGGGTCGATCTCTCCACACGCAGCACGGCCACACGGCGGCGAGCAAAATACCCGCGCACTCCAGCATTGATTCGACTGGCCGCATCGAACTTGCGCTTTTCGCGCTTAGCGAAATCCTCGCGGGCCTTGGTGAGTTGTCGTCGCCCACGATGTCCTCTCCACTGGCTTTGGAGCTTGATCGCATGACGCACGAGCTGCCGAACGATCTCACGCTGCTTCTCAACAGCCTCGAGCAACAGTCGATACGCTTTGCGAGCTGCGCGAGTGCGATAGAGTCGCTGTAATAAAGTTGCAGCCTTTTCTCGCTCTTGACGACGACGACGCTGGATCGCCATGACATCATCAAAGCGTGAGCGATTGTAGCGCTTACGAAATGCTCGCTGGAGGCGAATGACGGCTGATTCTTTTCGGAGCAAGTATTGCTCGCGGCGGTATCGCTCGATCGTTTTGAAAACGAGGGGTAAGTGTTTTCGTGTCCAGTGGCTTCGGTAGATTGCTTGAACTTTGACCGCAGCTCTTCCCCATGAAACAAGACGTTGACGTTCTGCTTCTTGCTTTGCGAGCCGCATACGACACAGCATGCCTCGAGCAACAGCCTGAATCACGGTCGCGCTTGCTCGCATTAGTTTGGATCGCGCTGCTCTCGCTCGAATCTCTCTGTTGAGTCGGTAGCAAATGTAGTTCTTTCGGATACGATTGGCTGCCGGTACTTCGATCCGCTCCCGGCGCCAGGTCAAAGCGATGGCTCGTCCAACATGACCCCGGTATACCGACTGGATTCGCAGCGCAGCAGAGTTTTGGATCGTGCGTTGCTGAGTGGAGAATTTGAGCTGCAAGCTGTCTGTTTTCG
>JAADVY010000863.1:0-11774 GCA_023336035.1 Pythium plurisporium
CCGACGAGAGGTCAAAGTGCGGGTCGCGGTACTTGACGTTGTCCATGCGGCACTCGCGCGAGATCTTCTCGACTTTGCGGCGGCACTCGCGGATCGCAGCGTCGCGGCTCTCGGTCGCGACGAGCGTACGCACGCCACGCGGCACATTGATCTCCGTGAGGTCATGGACCACGAGGCCGCCGACGGCGTCGGGCTTCTTGATGGGCTTCTTCAGAATCGACTTGCCCTTGGAGAGCGGAGCCGGCTCGTGGTGCGAGAGGACTTGCGGCATGGCGGAGAGAACTGGAGAGAAGGAAGGTGAGCTGGAGATAGTAGATCCAGGAATGAAGTAACAATCCAAGGGGAGAGAGTCCGTGCCTCCGACAATGGAGGCAGCCCGCCCAGGCTGGCAAGGGTTCGTGGGTACGAAACCAGCGGCCTGACTTGGGTTCCATTTGGCCTTGAAGTTTCCTTTTTATCCAATCAAGAGGCTTTGGTACTTATTTCAACCAATGTACGGAGACTGAGTTGTACATCAGCCAATCAGGAGTGTGAACCCAAGGTCGCACGAGTCGTGAGTCACGGCATGATGGAATGGATCAGCGAGACGGACGTCCTGATGATCCCCTGACATGGAATCTCCGACGCAAACGAGCGATCCTCTGAGAGAGAGAAAGAGGGAGAGAGAAAGAGAGAGAGGAAGATCGAAGTGGATGAACCCACGCACTCCACGAGGCAAAGACCACACGTATTACGACAAGCGTTACAATTCGAATATTGCGCCACTCACAAAGACTGCGAGAGCGAATCAACCATCTGCAATCGACACCACACCAATGACCACCATGAGATCCTCCGCCATGCAAGCGAGACTCACCATACCCGACTGTTGCTTTGGTCGCACATCTCTTCAAGATTCATTATTCCCTGGTTCAAACAATACCGGTATTTAACCGGTAGCCATCACTGAAACCGCGCTCTATTCAGGTCCTTCGATCCCCCATAGAGAAAAGCGTGTCTTGAGCGAATCCCTGACCACCTCCGGCAGAGACAGGGAATCTTTCCGCTCGCCGCTGCCTTCATCCCCATGGACGACGTGGCGGTGTTCAAGCTCGTGTCGCTGGTCTGCATCTGGCTCGTCGGACTCGGCGGCGGACTCGTGCCGGCGCTGCTCGCGACCAAGAAGCAGCGCTCGCCCGCGGTCCAGTACACGCTCAGTGTGCTCAACGCGTTCTCGGGGGGCGTGTTCCTCGCCGGCGGCTTTTTCCATTTGCTCCACGCGGCGATCGAGAACCCGGCGCTTCAGAAATGGTCGACGATCGACGATGGCAAGTACGAGTTCCCGTACGCCGAGATGTTTTGCACACTGGGCTTTTTGGGGCTTTTGCTGCTCGAGCAGGCGGCCCACACACAGCTCCATGCGGGCCCCAAGCCGCGTGGCTCGCCCGCCGCGAGTGCCGACGATAAAGATCTCGAGCTGGACGAAGACTACATGCGGGACAGTGATACAACCGCGACCGACGACTACATCGAGGACCAGAATGACGAAGACCGTGCGTTCGTGAGCGGCAAGCCCAAGCGGTCGTTGGGCCACCACCACGACCACTCACACAGCCACGGCCACTCGCACATGGTGCCCACGGGCGGAGAGGGTGGCAACTCGCCGGCCGTCGCGCTCGTGCTTTTTCTCGCGCTCTCGTTCCACTCGGTGCTCGAGGGGCTCGGTATCGGGGCACAGACCACGTCGGCGTGGGGGGTGTTTTTAGCGATCGTCATGCACAAGGGCCTCGCAGCGTTTGCGCTCGGCTCGGGCATGGCGCAGAGCTCGCTGCCCAGCAAGCACGTGATCGCGTACATGGTGCTGTTCTCGTTCATGAGCATCATTGGTATCATCGTGGGCTGGGTCATCGCGGCCGATTCGTCCGAGGACTCGGCGGCCGCGGGTATTTGCGTCGCACTCGCGAGCGGTACGTTCATCTACGTCGCCGTTATGGAAGTGATCCCACAAGAGTTTCCACGCCACGCACCGCCCGCGAGCAAGAACCCGGCCACGCACGCACGCAGTGTGGCCCACAAGACCGTCGCATTATGTCTCGGCTACGCGATCTTTGGTCTACTCGCCAAGTGGTCGTAAGTCGCACCACAATGGAAATTGTCATATACGTGTTCTCTCTTTACCTGGGTTTCGTCTAGCTTTCTCGATTCTCTCTTCGCGCATGGTCACCACTGTGAACGCCTTATACACAACGCCGTACAAGTTTGCCTAGCTGCCTATCCAAGCCAGAGCAAGAGTTTTGCTGGTTGTCTCGCCCGTGCTTGCTTTTTCAGGTTTCTTCTCATTTCTCCCTCTTCTTCTTTTGGGTGGAGCATTCTCCGTTCGTCGTATTCGGGGGGGTTTGGTGGGTGTGCCGTGTGGGGACAACAGAAAAACAAACTACTTTCTCGTGACGATGACGACGACGACGACGACGACGATGACGTCTTCCACACTTTTTTTACACATCGATGCGCAGCTGCTGCACGGCCGCCTCAAGCGCGTCCGTGCCGTTCGAGTTGCTGCCGCCGCTCTCCGGGTTGCTGTCCGCACCACCGCTGATCACCGAGAGCCGAGAGTACTCCATGCTCGCGGCGTGAGCAAGCTCATCGTGGTTGGGCGGAGCGCCGTAGTCACCACGGTGGTGGACGCGCTTGTGCTGCACCTTGAGCCGCTTGGAACCGATTTGGAAGCCATTCATGCTCGCGATCGCGGCATCCGCGGCCTCGGGCGAGTCGTAGCTCACAAAGCCAAAGCCCTTGCTCTCGCCCGTGATCTTGTCCATGTACACCTTGGCGCTGATCACCGTGCCGAACGGTGCGAACGCGGTCGCCAGATCAGCGTCTGTCAGATCGTGCGGCAAGTGGTAGATGAACAGGTTCGCACCGGCCGGGCCCTCAAGCTGGCTGCTCGTGCGCGAGGCCTTGGCAGCCGCTTCCACACCGCTCAACACGGCCGCAGCAGCCGCAGCAGCCGAGCCCGGTGAGCCGATCGCTCCAGACGGGGCGTTCGGCATTCCCACTGGGAGGCCTGGCCCGTCAAAGCCCATACTCGGCATGTTGTTCATGCCATAGGCGTTGCCAGCGAACGCATACGGGTTGTAGTACATGAACGAGTTGGATGGGCTGCCAGGAGTCGCGACAGCGGCTGCCGCCGCCGCCGCCGCCGCCGCAGCGTTCAAACCGGTCTGCGCACCGAACGCCTGCATCTGCTGCATGTACTGCTGCTGGAGCTGCTGCAACTGCGGGAACGGGAGCCCCGCGGCCGCGGCAGCCTGTGGGGGAAGCGGCCAGTACGCGGCCGCCGCCGCCGCGAGGTTACGTGCACGCTGGAGACGCTGACGACGGCTATCCGCAAACTTGACCACAAGCGCCGAGGTGCCACGCTCCATGGTGAGCACACCATTGACCTGCTGGATCGCGTCGATCGCCGACTGGCGCTCCTTGTACTTGAGGAACGCACAGCCCTTGCTGATGCCCGTGGTCGGATGGCGCAAAATGTACACTTCTTCGATCGCACCAAACGGCGCAAACACCTCGCGGATCGCAGCCTCGTCGGCGGTCTTGGGGATCATACCGATAAACAGCTTGTGCTCTTGCGACGCGCCCTGCTGGCCCTCGGCCGGACGCACCTGCAACGGGTTAATCGACTATCCAAAAAAAAAAAAGCAACACACCAGTCAGTTTTGTCTTGCCGGTGCCACCAGTTGCGTGGAGAGACAAAACCGTAAGAGACAAAACCGTACGTTGGGCAGCGTGACCTTGTTGTGGAGCTCTTCAATCGCTTTCTCGGCGGCCTCGCGCGCGAAAAACGACGCGAACGCGCAGCCGCGGTGCGCGCCCGTGAGCTTGTCGCGGATGATCACGAGGTCCTCGAGCGGGCCAAACACTTCAAGCACGGGCCGCAAATCGTCCTCTTCCATGGTGCGCGGCACCTGGCCGACAAAAAGCTTCACGGGGCCGCTCGGTGGCGCGCCGTAGTCACTCGCACCGTCGTCGTAGCCGCCGTCGTGGTGCTGCTGGTGGTGGTGGAGCTGCTGGAGCTGGTGGTGGTACTCTTGCATGTTGTCCATGGTTACGCGAAACGAGCGGAGAGAGGGGGGAGGGGTTACAAGTTGGGAAAGTTGGGGGAATCTCGTACTACGTCACCACGGGGTCCACACGTTCACGGCCACGTCCACGACGACACTACGCACAGCACACGACGAAGACGGAGAAGGGGGGGGAGAGAGCGGAGGGGGAGGCGAGCGAGCAGCAAGGGGGAGCGGGCGGGGAAGGCTCGCGGGTGCTGGTCACGAAGAAGGGGGAAAGATGGAGGCGGCGAGTGGTCTGTTGGTTGTCGGTTTTTCCTCCCCCCTCCCAATTCCCCCGTTCGAGTGCCATCTGCCATCTCAGTCGAACAAAAACAGAGGGCTAAAAATACCGCAAGGAGAAACCGACGTGAAACCGGTACGGATGCGCCACTTTGCACGCGCTCCACCAATCAAACAGCGGGAAGTTGACAATGACCCTGTAATCGAGAGGGGTGCAGTACGATTCGACTGTGTTTTGTTGAGATTGGGGTTACGGTTTGGGCAGTGTGGGAGAGGTTACACTTGCACAATCAGTCTCGACAGAACTGACGTCACCACCTTGCGATCCTCTCCGGCCACGTTGCGATGGAGTTGCGACGTGTTCAGGGATCTTGTTAGAACACGGTGCCATCGCTCTGGATCTTAATGGGCGGACTGCCGTCCGAGCGCTTTTCTTTCGCGATCACTCGACCGGCCTTCCAGCTGCCGCCTTCGAGCATCTGCTTGTGAGAAAGGAAAAGATGTGAGCTCACCATGATGTCGCTCACGTGCTGCAAATCCCCAGTTCACGACACAGACCTTGACGAGTGGGAAAACCTCGGCCGTGAGCTGGAGCTGCTTAAGGATGACCTTGTGGATCTCGTCAAGCAGTGCGACGGTCAGTGCACGCCACTCGACGATCACCTCGGAGCTCGGATCGAACGACTCCGTAAGGATCTCGGGTTTCTTGGGCATGAGCACGCCGAAATCGACAAGCAAACCTCCGTTACGGTACTCAGGAAGACCTGTGCGGGACCAGTGGTGACTCGTCAGTCACAAGAAACTTGAGATGGTGAGAGCCTTCTCATACCTGTCATGAACTTCAGGTCGGTGATCTTGAGCCCGGCGTCCTAGTTACATGCGACCGTCAAATCAATGCCATACCGTGGTGGTAGTGCGCACAATAACGTACCTGGAGCGGCTCCATTAGCGAATATGTCAGCCACTGCGACAGCTTGTGGAAGCTCACGTGCTTGCCAGCCTTCGGATCGTCGGGAAGGAACCTGGGCGCCAGGAAAGTCGCGCCCGTTAGCCTAAACCATTTCCTGCAGAATCTTGCGCGTTCAACACTACTGGTGTACGCACGAGAGTTCCCAGACATCGCCCATATTCTTGTCGGCAATCCGCGTTCGGCTCTCCGGCCAAATGTCTTGCAGACCGTAGATGATTCCCTTCCACAATACCGTGATGGAGATCTCATCCTCGGGGTTCTTGTGCTGGAAGACGTAGTCCACAATGTTGCCTAACTCATCACCGATTTGTTAGGAAATATGTTCAACTCAAGAAACCGCAATCAGAGTCAATGTACCAGGTCGAGCTGGAGTGCCATCTTCACCCCCAAAGTACTCCGGGTGAGCCTTGATGCTCTTACCGAGTCGCTAACATTGCAGAACGATGCCAACGCACACCAATTAAACACCTCCATCATCGACTACCAAAGTGTCAGCCGTACGAACCTTGAGAAGGTCCGTTCGTCCCGCACAACCAACAAGAGGATTCGTTGTGTCATCCTGTTCGACAACAAAGTTGGAAGATCGCCACGTTGCATACGCTTACAAGCTCACGTACCACTTGGAACGCCTTCGCAATCGCATCGTCTGCCAAGTTGATCAGCGCCTCAGCATCGGCTCGGTGTGGGGCGTTCTCCGTATCGGACGAGAAGTCTCCGTTCATGAACATGTGGAAACTCGCAATACCCAGACCTTCGCTACGGCTGTACGAGTCCTCGGTGCCAGGCTCCTTGAACTTCCAGGTCGGTCCGGCGCCAGCATCCAGCAGCACGCTCACGAGTGCGAGATCAATCAGACGTCGCGCCTTCTCCTTCTCGTCGCACGTCCAGCTCGCGGTCATCTACACCAACGCATCGCCACGGTCAACCAAACTCTTCCGACAGCGACCAGGGTCCTCCCTCCCCCACCTTGGCCGTTCGCTCCGGGTTGCCCGTCTCGAAGTGGCGCCAGCGCGAGTGGAACGGCACGCCCGCCTCATTATCCGGGTACCCCTCGCGGATAATATTGATCACGTACTCGGCCACCTCGGCGATCTTAACGGTGTCGACGGAAAAATTGGGCGTTTTGTCCGCTTTCGCGAGCGCGTACACCCGCTCACATGTCTCCCGAACCGACGGCAGCGAGCGCAGGTACTCAACACGCGCCTCGCCCTCAGCGTCCGTTTCCTCAGTTCTCGCTTTCTTCTCCGGCGGCGGTGACGTCGACATACTAGCAGGAAGAGAGAGCGAAGAGGTTCTCGAGGGCGGGCGAGTCTGGGCTGGAATGTAGAATCGTGAATGCGAATGCGGCGGCACTTCAAGCAGGCGGGATCTTCATGATCTACTGTATTTTCTACCTAAGTGCGATATCGATAACCGCTTAAACCCGGATCGTGATAAGAACCTTGTTCAAACCTAGGAGTGATGGTCTATCATTGGTGCGGGAAACTCGACAAGAACCTTGAGCGACATCAGGAGTGATGGTCTGATATTGGTGCGGGCAATTCACGGAAAGGAAAGGGAAACGGATGGGATGCTGCGGGTGGGTGCGCGTGGCGGATGGCGTCGGCGTCAACGACGCCCACGGACGTGGCGTGGGTCTTCATCTGCCTGAAGACGTATCTGTAAGCAAATGGTGCTGGATTTGTCGCTTGCGTCCGATTCCGACGACGAACGCCCGCGCGGGTACGCGGCGGCGCTCGTGTCCACGTCTCTTGGCTCGGACGCGTCGTTCCGCATGCCGTCGCCCGTGCGGTCGCCGTCCACACAGCGCCATGCGTTGACGCAAAACGATCCGTCTCCGGACTCGTCACTGGAGCAGCTCATCGATAGCTTCCGCGCGAGTGCGACGTCGCTCAAGCTCTTCGATGCAAGCCCTGCGTCACCGAAGGCGAGAACGCGCCAGCAACGTACGAATCCGACAGCAGGGACTGGCAAGACGAAAGGCATTTTGCGGCATGGAGCTCGAGTGCCCGTGCCGCCAAGCAGTCGTGGCGAGGAGGTGATCGGTTTGTCGCCCATGCCCAAGTTGACCCACGTGCCCAAGCAGAAGCCAACACTGTCGATTGCTGCACCGTCCAAGCCCAGCTCTGTGAGCATGAACAAGCCTTCAAGCAAATTCCAGCTTTCGAAGACTACGCACTCAGTCGGGATGGCGTCAAAGCCCAGCGTCTCGCGGCTTGCTTCACCTAAAAAGTACACTCGACCCACGCAACAAACGCCGGCATTGCGAGGCCATGACATACTGGCATCTCCAAGCTCGCTGTCATCCGATCGATCAACAAAATCATCTGTTCTGGAAGAGATCGATGCACCAGACTCAGATGACCCTGGTGAGATGTCGGTCGATGAGCTCATATCTCGCGACCTGAACCAGTTAAAGCAGCTCGTTTCGTCCTCGCATGAGCGCATGCCTTCGACAAGCCAACGCGATACGCTGCGCGATAGTGAAGCAGTTCAACGCCATTTCAGCAGAAATACACGGTTCCATGTCGACGATAACGATGAGTGTGCGTCGTCGTTTCGACTTCATTCCCCACATGAACGGCCACCCTCTGCATCTTCAGTGGGTCTGCGGTCAGTTCGTTCGCTATTGCATCGGAATCGTGACAATGAAATAGATTATCAAGGTGAGCAGGAGGATTCCTTTATTGATGAATTGCGATCGATGAAGGCTGCAGTGCTGAAGGAAAAAGAGAAAAAGAAAGCAGAGGAAGATCAAGTCAAGAAGCAGAAAGAAGATGAGGCGAAGAAGAAAGTTGACGAAGCTCCTGCCGCTAAGATCGCCTCACTCAGAGAAGCCGTTGATACCATCGACAAAAATCTGCTCCTCGCTCTCCGGCCGTTTGAAAAGTTGAAACAAGAGCAGCAACAGGAAGAAGCACAGGCAGCTGCAAAGCAGGAGACAGCAGAGGCACTCCTTGAGCTACCAATGGCGACTCAGGCTCTTGTTGAGCAGCTTGAGCAGACATTCGGTGGTTTAACAAGACAGAGAGAAGCTGAAGTAAAGGCAGAAGAGGAGGCTATCGCACAAGCAAAGGCAGCCGAGGAAGCGAAGAAAAAGGAAGAGGACGAAAAGAAAGCTGCCGAAGATGCTGCACGTAAAAAACAGGATGAGGAGATACTTTCACTCTTGCCGATGAGGGGCAAATTGATGAACACGGAAAACGACATCCATGATGCACTCGTACGCCTAGAGCTTGCAGAAACACTGGCGGGCACCGCACTGCGACCAGTCAATACTGGCGTGTCAGCCTCGTCTCCAGATCAGCAGTTGGCAAACCTCAGAGAGTTTGCAGCTCGTCGGGCACGTGATATCGAAGAACTGCTCATTGCACCGTCATATGTTCCTCGAATGATCGACTGGGATCGATCTACTTTTCATGTGAACTCGATTGACGATATTGAGCCGCAAATTGACGACCAGAATGATAATCAAGAACCTGAGCAAGGCGCATACTCAGATATTGTGCGAGCTGAAGTGGTAGAGAAGCTCGACTTTACAATCTTGAAGCTTAAACATGCACTTTCAATCGACAAAAAGGAGGCAGAGGATGCAATCGCACGCCAAAAAGAACTTGATGCTGAGAATGCTGCTCGCCAAAAGAAGGAGGCAGATGAAAAGAACAAACAAGCGCAAGTCCAAGCGGATGCAGAAGCAGCGAGGCAGCGGGTTATGGGTGTGTCTTCAATTGAAGAGCTACCATGGATGCAAGAAACCAATGCCAGACTTCACCAGGGCTTGCAAGATCATGAAGCTCTCCAGCGTCTTCAGCACTCAATGAACGGCCATGTGCACGTTCGAGTAGCTCAATGTGCCCCCTCGTTTTTCGATGAGAACCGAGCTGCTGAGAGGTTTGACAGCGTGAAGATGATGATGGAGTCTCCCTGTCTCCTCTCACTCCACTCAACACCATTTTCATCGCGATTTACAAGTTCTGGAATGCAGTCTCCTCGAATGGCGCAAAGGTCTGTAAATCGGAGATATGATAGCATCTATGAAGGGGACGAGCCACACCAAACCGAAAGCCCGCGATCAGTCATGCCTGGCTACCGTTCACGATTGTCGAGCAGACAGTCGGAAAACCAGAATGAAATTCTGTCTCTGCGGAGGCGGTATGTCCCGGACGATGTCCTCAAGCGTGATGATATGCGTTACAAGTCGAGATCTGATCAAGAAATGCACCGACAACCACAGCAGAATGAGAGACTGGTTGACCTGAAGCAGATGATTCAGGGTTTTCAAACTAATCGACGTCATAAGACGCGCTGGTTTCATGAGTCAACACGACCGAGGTAAGAACCACGATACGAGGAAAAACTGCAACATGTGCATTCACTTTAGAATCAACTTGCAATTTGATCTCTTTTCGGTCTCCCTAGCAGGCTCTATGATTTACATGGTTGTTTGATGGATTTTCACTGCAAGGATGGTGAGTCAAGTGCTGAGTGGTTTAGAATTTCTTGAAGCGTGATCCGATCAAGTGGATCGACTTCAAGCATACGCTCCAGCAGGTTCAGAGTCTCTTCGTGAAAATCATCGATCATTTTCCAATCCGCGAGCACGCGACGAAGCCCGAGCCGACAGAACGCTCGAAATCCGGGGCATTCGATCGACGCCATCTCGACAAGTGGGGAGCCAGTCAGAAGGATAAAAAACGACACGCCCAAGGACCAGATATCCGCAGCCACGGGATCGTATGACTTTCCAACCGCCACTTCAGGGGCCATGTAGCCGAGCTTCCCCACTCGGCCGTCTGTAGTTCTTCGTTGGGCATCGCCGTCGTGTGTGTTCTCAACGATTGGTGTGCTCAAGCCAAAGTCACCGATTTTGCAGATGCCGTCGCGCACCATCACATTCTCCAAACTGACGTCGCGATGTGCGATCCGCACGATGTTATGAAGAAAGCTCAGTCCGCTGGCGATTTGCCGCAGCACGAGAAGCGCTTCGGTCTCGCTCAGTCTGTTCCCTGGAAGTTCATCCAAGCGCTTCAGCAGGTCGCCTTCGTTGCAGTACTCCATGACGATCCCAAACGATCCGCGGTCGCCTCGCAAAACTTTGTGGTACTGGACAACGTTCTTGTGACTCCCTGCGGCACAGATCTTGGCGGCGATGTCGACTTCGAGCATCGGATCATCACCTTGCTGACGAGGCGAGGCGGTGCTCGCGCTGTGCTGGCGAGCGGCCTGCAGACGCGTCCACGAAACTTGCTTCACCACCGCCAACTCCATGCCACGTGGTGCGCGCTGGGGATCCATCTCGTCGTCTGGCTTCATCGCGCCAGTGGCCATCTCACAGAGCAAGATGTCGCCATACTGCGCGCGGCACAGCACGCGCTTGACTTGATACTGGGAATCCATTCGGCCTCGGATTTCCGTCGCGTCGTCACCAGTCAAAACCAATAAGTGAACGACCGTGCGGCCACGCCACGAAGGAGCGAAAGGGTACAAACAAAGACGTCGACGTCTCGAGTGGGCCCATCGATGCATGGTGGGTGGATAAGCACCGTGGGTTGGGCGGGCAGAAAGAAACCCGAACCGGGCCGAAGCGTTTCCGAGCGATCGGCCAATGGGAAGCCGTGGGTCGAGGCAGCAAGCACTCGGATACCTCCGCGAAACGGTGCGGCTGTGTAATTTCGCGATCTCGGGTTGACCGTTTGGTCGAGGATCAGCCGGTGTTACAAGAATTGTGGTTTCACTGTTTTTCTGGGTGGATTTGACGGAGCCCCTACAAGATCGCGTAGAAGAAACCAGAACAAGTCTGGCGTTGCTTCCTGGATCTCGATTTGCAGCGACTATATACTGTACGGTACGTTATTACCACAGGTGCAGTCTCCACTACGTACACTGTATTGAACCATTACATACTGTCTGTACTTATCTCTCTCACTCAACGACTTTCTATCAAAGAACTTGGGACATTCCGCGGCGACTTTCACCAAGCCGATTGGTTTAGTATACCGCACGAAGAGGTACAGTTACATCCGGCTGGCACAATCTTCCGTGGAGATAATAATCTTCGGAGAAGTGCGGGAGCATCTTTGCTTCAAGGAAAACGGATCGAGGGGGGCGACTTGAAAGTTCCATATCGATAGCAGCTGCGAGTCGCGTCGTGTTAAAGAACTCGTATGTCGTGGTCAAGGGGCACACACGATTTCAGGATCACCAAGCAAAAGTTGGCGACCCAGAAATGCGGGGCAGAGAAGCAAAATGCGGCGGAACGGCAGGTATCAACTCATAAGGCTGGACGACGAGTTTCTTTCTGGAGAGAGAGATAGAGAAGTAGTGTGCACCAATGGTCGCCCTGGATCGAATTCTGCGGATTATGGAAGCTTTACATGACTGGGTAATCTCCGTGCTGTGATTGCCATGGCTGACAGAGAGGCTCACGAGCTGGCGTCTGCTCCGCTGTTGCCTGCATCGTGTCGTCGATGGCAGCTGCC